>JAJOOH010008584.1:0-37281 GCA_029582605.1 Solanum gracilifrons | reverse complement strand
ATCATAGTCCATCATCACCACATATCATCATTTCAAGAGAAACATGCTTTCTCATTAGCATAATAACACTTTATACAATATCACATTAATACCATTAGAACATCTTCACATTATAGCTTCACACAAACTTTACATATAGCTTCATATGTGTATAATAATATAACACTATAATAGCACTCATATAATGCCCTTCATGGCCTCAATTTACAATAATACGATATTCCAACATTATACAACAACTTCACCAATGCCTTCATGGCTACAATTCACAATAATACCACACAAGAATACGATATAACACTTCCACCAAAGGTGGATTCAACCTACCAACAACAATCAATTCAATAAGGAGAGTTCAAGCTTTCTTACCATAATCCAAAGCAATAGCCAAAATCACCAAAATCCAAACAATCACCAATATTTCACCCATAAGTCTTACCACCCTTAATTCACCCATTATCAACAATTAATCATGAATAAACATTAAACAACCCAAGAGATATCAATACAATTCACTTTACACCTAATTCCATCAACTTTGAATTTATAGAAAAAGACCCACTTCATAGCAAATTTTAGGATTTTGTAGAATACAAGGGTTCATGGAGTATTTCGTTCAAAAACCACCAACAAATATCAATTAATCCATATCCAAACGTTTCAAATCATTTTCATGCAAGAACCCTTGATAGAATTCAAAAACAAGCTTTTAGTCACTTTTTGAAAACATTGTAAAATCCTTTGAAATTGACTCTAGGATGAAGATGAGTCCTAGATGAAGAGCCACCATACCTCTCTTGAAGAATCCACTCGAAATTTGATGAAGAACTCACCAATTCCAAGCCCTAGCTCTTTTTCTTCTTCTTCTATGAACTAGAGAGAGTTTTTAGAGAGAGAATGATTTTGGAAATTCTAATTTGAAGAATGAAGTTATAACCCTCATTTAAATGTTCTAATATACCTAAAATAATAAAAACTTCTTAAAATAAATGCCCAAACATTTAATTAGCCAAGGAGGGGGGGGATTTACCAACCCACCCTTGGCTTGGCCGGCTTTGGACAGCTTTTACAGTGCCCAAAGACGTTGACTTCAAACTCAACCAAACTGACCTATAAACTCATTTCAAACATGTATACAATTTTATCAACTACTAACACGCATGTGAAGCTCTAATTATCCTATATCATTTTGAGGGGTGTTACACGAACCCTCATCCTGGCTAACTACAAGCGGAAGACTAACTCAAGCATACAAAAGGTTAAAAACTGAATAAAATTCATGAAACTCAAATACAAAGCTTTAACTTAAATGATTTACTCTGAATATAAATAGAATATTCAACTAGCCAACAATAGGCAACTCAAGTCTTTAAAACATTTAATAAGATAAATGAAATCGACTTCTCAAACTCTACTATCTATCTATATAGCCTCTACTGTTATAGAAGAATATCGGGACAAGACCCACGCCATCTTAAAACTACTAACCCTAAGGTAAAGGTAAAGTCCTCCGAAATATAAGAAGGCTCACCAAAGCTGACTGGAATATCCCATGACCTCAACGAAACGCTTGTTGACGATCTTGAATACATGTATATGCATCATGAAGCGATGCAAGCCAAATGGCTCAGTACATGGAATGTATGAGCATGTAAGGGGAATTCTAAAGCATAAGCATAAACTTGAACTTGATAGAAAGGAAACATACTTACCTCTTCTCAACTCACACAACTAAACTCAACTCAAGAATAAGATTCGCAACTCAAAGATTAGATACTCAACTCAAAGATATGATACTCAACTCAAGATAAAGCAACAATAAAAGGTGCGATATATAGAAAGGTTTTAAAACAATAAATAGCAACTCAATGTATTGAAGAATACAATAATAACTCAGTTTGTATATAAAAATACAATATAACTCTGTGAGAGTTTCTCTAACCGACAACCATTACTACGAGCTATGCGATGATATAATGTCTCGCCCACGCTGCCAGAATTTTCCTATACCTTGCCAGGGTATAAAACCTCTCAACTAAGTGGATCCACTAGTCTATGCTAAAAATCACTAAGGAATCATCTAAAAAGTATAACCCCATATTGGTGCTCAATACTACTCCCAAAATATAACTAGCTCATATGTTTAAAAACATAACTCTTTCTGACATTTGAGATTATTACTCAAAAATCTTTCTTTAAAAGAGATGGTACTCAAACTGCTCAAAACCCTTTCGAAAATATCAGTTTCCTCTCATCTTAAATGTATAAACATTTACTTTTGGGAATACTTGTTTTACTCGAAAAAATAAAAGAAAAATGTCTTGTTTCGGAAAACCGACTAAACTTATAACTTGAAGAAAAATCAATTTTCCAAAATAGAGTCGCCACTTAATTTATTTTAAGAAATTAAGAAAACTTAAGATTTTTCAAAAACACTTAAACAGACAAAATCAATTGAAAATAAAAGGGTTCAAGTTCAATGTACATTCCGAGAAGGTGTTAGGCCCTCAGAATGTCTGCTAACTTGCGGTTGACCGGTGATTTGACTAACATGACTTTCAACTAACTTTTAAGACTTTTATTAAGAAATAAAACTCATTTTTTTATGTAAGGGGAATAAACTAAAGGGAAATTTTCTAAGGGAAATAATTCAAGTGTTGACAAATAATAAAAAAAATAAAGGTAAGTATTAAATATAAATATTTTATTTGAATATAAAAGGAGAAACGACAATCTTTGGGAAATTAATTAAGTCAAACCAAAAAATAAAAATGTTAGCCAATATAACAAGTGAATAGTAAGACAAAGGAAGGAATCTTGAACTTGGGCCATTTGCCCAAATTCAGCTGAATTGGGCCTTTAGCCCACCTGTTCTAACTCTAAATAGACTGCCCAAAATAAAGAGCTTTGGCCCAATTTCAGTTGAACATGCTAATTAATCTTCCTTGTGCTTTTGGGCCAATTTTTGTCTTTGAAGACTTATACCTCAATTTTGGGCATGTACTCTCTGTATTTTACCCTATATATCAATGTTTTCTTTATATATACCAGTGTATACTAGATGTATACAGTAAGTATACAGCCCATTTGAGCTTTCCGTACATATATCTCAGTTTTCAGCATGTGTTTCGTCTCCGATTTTGACCCAGTTCATTGATTCCCTGCTGACTGACTCAAAGATAGCGACATTTGGGCCTTCGTGGCCCAAATGAAATGCAGAGGGAGGGTGAAAGACCATCAGGCTCGGATGGATTCCATGATGAAGAAAAAAGAAGAGGAAAACAAAATAAAAATTAGTGATCAAAACAGGAAGGGCTTATTAGTAACTAAAATGTAAAATGACTAATACATATTCTTACAGGGAACCCAAATCAAGATTTCAAGACATGTCATGTTAACAAACAAGCCCATACTTGGCATTACATAAATTGCATTTTGACATGAAATTTCAAAGTAACACTTGAAGCAGTCAACAAGAGATTTCAAAATATTTTAATAGAAAGCAAACACAAAGCTATTTCGCCTTTGATAAGGAACACCTAAACATTCTTTAAACAAGATAAGAAAGAAAACTCGTTAAGGACAAATGCTTTGGTCCCCATTTAACGACTATCATTGTTTGAAATACATAAGAGAAAAGCATAACAGTAACATCCCAACATTAGTGCCTTCACAATACTTGAACTTTCAGGACAAAACACTTATTAGCACTAATTGGAAGGAAATCAAAACCAAAGAAGTAAGACACTAGTGACTAAAATACATATTGGACTACTAGCAGTAAATACAATCAGATGCATTCATTTTTGAGAAGTAAAAGAAGTACACAGATTGAACCTTCGCGGCTTAACATTGAACAATTAAAATGACATTTTCTCGGAAAGCGATACTACTAATCCTAGAAGGGAAATAACTCTTTAAACACTTGCTAAAGCTACTTCAGAACAAACGAAAACCTTAAGATAATAGTCTCATGAACAAAGCAAAATTATTTATCATTAAGTTAATTCAAAATAGAAAAGGGTAAAACAAACCATTAACAAGAGATTCGGGAAAGGGTGCGTTGCAGCGATTCATGACATGAGTTATATATCAGAATGGGAAACACAACCTTAAAGGAAACAACATGTCAAGTAGATTAAAACCAAAATATAGGTTAAGACTCTTTTCTGAATAAATCTAGACATATAAAATGAATAAATACCTTCATGAATTTAGAAGAGCATACATAAGACATACAAAACAATGAATAATCTCATATAGGAGTGATATAGTAAGTCATCAATTATACATAAAAGAAAATGATCTAACGACTGGTATTTCACATATCACAAGATTAACCCGAACTCAAATAGAATGAATACATAGCTAATTCATCGAATGGAAAGTCAACTCAACTTTGAGCAAAATAAAATTAAGAAAAAATCATATCGAGCGAACAAACCAGCTACATAATGATCAGTGAGTCCAAAGTATTCCTAAACGCCAGCATATAAGCTTCTTAGATTTTGAGAATATGACAATAACACATTAAGAACAAAAGCTATTGAACCGAACGAGTATTACCTTTAAAGGTGCGGTGAAACTGGACAACGACGAACCAAACGAAAATGATCTTTCACTACCAAGATGTGATTCCTAGAACTCCAATGAGCAGCAAGAAACAACGAGACCAAGGACTAAACCAAAATCTGGATTCCAAGAAACTATCCTGAATATCTGTGTATAATAGTATAGCTGGAAATTTCAGTGTATGTTTTGGTCTTGAAGGCTAGCCGATTCCTATATTTCTTCAAACCTTGAACAATGAGGAAGGGGGGAGTATTTATAGAAATAGATTAGGTGGGTTCCAAACTTTTGGGGGAAATAGATGATAATTCGAGCAAACCAGGGCCCATGAGAACCAATTTTTAATTCAAAAATCTCTTTCAGAGAAGGGATATCCCAATTCGTTTCAAAATTCTCACTAGATTGGGGGCGAGGTGGACGATTTTGATCCATCTGATGTCCTTAGGCGCGACGTGTCTCCATCTCGTGGCTACAAGGACTGAGACGCGACTATAACAGGTGTTTTTGCTGCTATAGGTACAAATTGGAAAGGGACGTTGGAGGAAGACGACAATGAAGTTGTTGTTTTTTGTTGTACGCGTACAAAGCATGAAGTCGCCGTGTATTTGCTATTGGAATCGTGAGTTGCTACGTTGGATTCGATGTCATTTGGTCGCTACTGTTTCCGCATTATGCTAGGTGTTGTTGACGTCGCCTCGTATCGTGAAGACGCCGTCTGGGGTTGATGTCGTTATTGACGTTATTTTTTGCTTTTCCGTGTTCACGCCGTTTCGACCGTGAATGTTGATATCTGAGATCAACGCTGGAGACGTCTAGGTCTTCTTTGGAATAAGGAATGGGCTAGGTTGGGGGAATTGAGAATTGGGTTGGCTGAGTGGATTTGAGGGAATATTGAATTGTACTGGTTGGGGCTTGGAGAGTTTAGGTTACGTGAAATTGGTAAAGCCCAAAAACTTTGGCCTTAAGATGGGTTTGAATAAAAGGGAAATTTGGCTAAAATTGTAATAGATTAATAATTTAGCCAATCGGATTAAAGAGGTATCCCAACATAATTAATTTAGAAGACTCGGCTGGAATTTAACTATGACGAATTAATATAACTAATTTATGAGCTTTTTAATATTAAAGAGATAAAATAATTAACTTGATTATAAAATAATTAATTTTGATACCAACTAATTAATTCGAACTTTAAAACTATAATTCCAACCAAAACTTAAATAAATAGAATATTTATTTTAACAATGTAGATATCTTTTGATATGATTTTCCAATATTTATAAAATATACCAAATATATGAAATATATTTATTATTCAAAATACTATAAAAAACGACTGAAATTACTTAAAATAACCTTGAAACTATTTGGATTTTTATAAGGCTAATTATTCTAAATCGATTGGAAATCAAGGAGCTCGGAAATCAATTATTATCGGGGAGGGTCAAAATTGAGTGTCAACAACTGTTCCTCATTTGACTTGGATTGATGAAAGAAATTTGAGGAAAATGAAATTGACGAATCCAATTTTGACCGACCACATCTTCATCTTTTGGCAAAAGGACTTGGTACGGACTTTAAGAATTACGATCGAACCCTGAAAATAGGTTTCCTACATATCTAAGGCCATATGAGAATTTAAGTCACTTGTAGTTCGATACCCCTAATTTGACACACGATTTTGAAAGAATTCAAAGCCATCCAAATATCGAATTATGAAGACACCGGAATGCTCGGGAATAGGATTTAAGAGAGAATGTCGGAATACAAGTGAGTTTTCAACACTGATCCCGCCTATATATCCCTCAACTTAGGAATCAAGCTGCTTGTAGTTCGACTCAATCGGTTGAAAAGGGAATCTATTATGCAAGATAACATTTGGTTCTAGAAAAATGACAAAATAAGTCGAGTATGAAAATGAGGCTTGCAACCTCTCAGCCATGAATGTGGAATGCTTCACACCCATAATTAAGAACTTGCATGAACATAATTTCCGAAGCTCTTAGAGCATTGTCACTCTGATTGGAAAGTTGCCTCTGGTGAAAACCATTAACTTTCGGATGCAAAACTGAAACCGATAAACCCAAAGGAAAACTCACATGCCTTCTGATAGGGGTGTGGTTTGATTGTGGTGGAAGTCATTCCTCAACTCGCGTCCTAAGAGTTTGACACTCTTCTTTGGACTATATCCCAGTTCGCCACTAAAAAAAGTTTCACGTTGTGCTGCATCCTTTTTTATGTCGTCCGCATCTGTAGTTTGTTTTGGAGAATTCATCCTTTCGGATGCTCTTGACAAAGATTGAGATAAAACTCATTAGCATAAAAAATGTAGTTCAAATGGGGAGATGACGTCTTTTACCGTGCTGACACTTAGTTTTTCTCCTTGAACATTTGACGTAAAACAAATAAAGCTTGTGTCTCATATATGCAATATAATCTTCAATGTACTCTTTCTTTGATGTCGAAGTAATAAAATAGGCTGATGTAATATGTTGATTGTTCTCTTGATGTTGTTGTTGATGGTTCTGTTGATTTCGTTTTTGTAAAGTAAATGATGTAGCCGATGTTAATCTTCTCGTGATGGGTAAATCTTTCTCTTGCGATGCACGACTCCTTTCTCTTGTGATGTATGACTCTTTCTCTTGCGATGCCTGACTCTTTCTCTTGCAATGCATGACTCTTTTCTCTTGCTATGCATGACTCTTTCCTCTTGCAATGCATGACTCCTTCTCTTGTAATGCATGACTCCTTTCTCTTGCGATGCATGAATCTTTCTCTGTGATGCATGACTTCTTTCTCTTGCGATGCATGACTTATTTCTCTTGCGATGCATGACTCCTTCTATTGCGATGCATGACTTCTTTTTCTTGTGATGCATAAATCTTTCTCTTGCGATGCATAGATCTTTCTCTTGCGATGCATGACTCTTTTGATGAAGCCTCCCTGGTACCAAACGAAAATAATGCTTCACCGAGCAACATAAGTGATCTTCTGGGTGGCGGTATCGTCTCAATTGACAATACAATAAAAATGACCCTCGGAGTAGTGGTATCAGCTCATTTGACAATACGATATGAATGTCTCTCTAGGTAGTGGTATCATCCCATTCAACAATACGATATAAATGACCCTCAGAGTAGTAATATTATCATATTTGATAATATGATGCAGATAACGTCCACCAGGTATCTTTAGTTGATGGAAAACAGTAAAATTGCTTTCTTTGGGGTTTTCATTTGTTTCATCTCCGAACATAGTGGCATGTTCGTTATGGACGTCGCCTTGCTGAGAATTGAGAGAAACAATGCTACTTATATTCTCGATTCTTGGTCATAAGAAGCATGAAGCTTTTCCTACATCCACAGAAAAATTGTCAATTACGGGGAGATCCTCGCCTTTTTGACTGCTCCATTTTCATTAAATGGAGGAATATGCTGATCTTGAGGCAAACTTATAGACCTGCATCCACAGAAAAATTGTTAGTTTAAAAATGAATTGATCTGTGTCAATCTCTTCGGTTGTCTGCTCCTTGTCTGGCTATCTCCAGTTGATTTCCCCGATCTCCCGCTTCTTGATAGATAAGACAAAACATTTTTATGCAAAATAATTGAAATACGACAAAAGAGTTTAAAGAAAAAATAGGTTTTCAAAAAGTATTATTCGGAAAAGGTCACTGCCAAGTGTCATGTCACGTCAAGCTTTAGCGAATGTCTTTGAAGTTGATGCCTCGAAGTTTATCCGATTATTTATTGGGGAGTATTCAAAGTTGTTCTAAACTACCGATGAACTGTATTGAAAATTTTGTGGTCACCTTTAAAAATTTATGTCCCAGTTAACTGTCTTGGCGCATACTGAACTGTTGATGAACAAACCATGGAATTTTTGAGATCCTCTAAAAAATTATGCCCCAGTTGCAATTCTCAACGTAACTTCAGTCTTGACTTGTTAGAGAGATATGACTGAGCCGTTGTGGCGCCTATGTATCGCGTTGACGCAGGAATCAGGTCAAACATAGTTCCCCCTCAAATATTAGCAAAAATAAGAAAATAAAAACAAAGAACCGACCGAGGCCGACATAGGCCACCTACGTATGTCAATCTTGAGAATTCAGGTCGAACGTAGGTACATGGAAAATATTAAAAAGGGATAAAGGGGTGACTGAGGCCGATATAGTCCGCCTACGTATCTCATTCTTGAGACTTCAGGTCAGACGTAATTCGTTACAGAGGGATAAAATTCTAAACAAAACCATTACGAGCAAATAGAACAATTACAATGAAACAACAAAAATACAAGATAAAACTTCACACATAATATCTCTTGACAACATCTGAGTTGATCGGTTTGGGTCACTCTGTGCCATCCATCTCCGATAGGACCAAGGCACCTCCATATAACACTTTGCAAACTATGTAGGGTCCTTGCC
The DNA here is from genome assembly GCA_029582605.1 of Solanum gracilifrons. Lineage (NCBI taxonomy): Eukaryota > Viridiplantae > Streptophyta > Magnoliopsida > Solanales > Solanaceae > Solanum > Solanum gracilifrons. The sequence goes on along the minus strand of JAJOOH010008584.1, from coordinate 28,286 downwards.
AATTTGGTGTAAATTTCCCTTTGTACTCATTCTGATAAGGGAAAATGCGTTTGAGAACCAATTGGCCAATTTCGAATATCTGGGCTCTTACTTTCTTGTGGAAAGCACGAATTATTCTCTATCGATACAGTTGACCATGACAAACAACGACCATTCTCTTCTCATCAATCAATGTTAACTGATCAATCCACTTGCGAACCCAATCAGCATCACTCAATTCAGCTTCTTGAATTATTCTCAATGAAGGTATCTCAACTTCGGTAGGTATAACTGCTTTTGTTCCATATACTAACAAGTATGGAGTTGCTCCAATTGATGTCCTAACAGTCGTTCTGTATCCCAACAAAGCATATGGCAACATCTCATGCCAACCTCGGTGATTATCAATCATTTTTCTCAAAATCTTCTTGATGTTCTTGTTGGCGGCTTTTACAGCTCCATTCATTTGGGGACGATAAGCGGTTGAATTTCAGTGAGTGATCTTGAATTGTTCACATATCTCTCTCATCAAGTGACTATTGAGATTCGCTCCATTATCAGTGATGATGGATTCTGGTATTCCAAACCTACATATCAAATTGTTGCGAAAAAAATCAACTACAACTTTCTTGGTCACCGACTTATACGAAGTTGTTTCCACCCACTTGGTGAAGTAGTCAATGGCAACCAAAATGAATCTGTGTCCGTTAGAGGCGGCTGGCTCTATCAGACCAGTGACATCCATGCGCCAAACTACAAAAGGCCAAGGTGAACTCATAGCATTGAGTTCATGAGGCGGCACTCGAATCAAATCACCATGCACTTGACATTTATGGCATTTCTGCACAAACTTGCAACAGTCATGTTCCATAGTCATCCAAAAGTAATTGGCTCGAAGGATCTTACTTGCCAAAGTGAGTCCATTCATCTGAGTACCACGAACTCCCGCATGTATCTATTCCAGAAGCTTTGCAGCTTCACTAGCATCAACGCATATGAGAAGAACCAACTTTGGAGTTTTCTTATAAAGGATTTCCCCACTTGGAAAGAAATTGTTAGCCATACGGCATATTGATTTCTTCTGATTGAACGTTGCATTCTCAGGATAAGTCCCGGTCTCCAAATACTTATTTATATCATAATAACAAGGTAAACCACCTGGTTCAGTTTCAACATGTGAACAATGGACATTTTGCTCTTTCACCTCTATATCCACGGGATCGATATAACTTGTATCTGGATGTTTAATCATTGAGGCAAAGGTGGCAAGAGCATCAACCAACTCGTTTTGTGTTCTCGGAGTGTGTTTGAATTCAATCTTGCGAAATCTCTTACACAACTTCTGTATATACTACACATACGGTGTGATCTTTGGGTTCTTCACGGCCCATTCTCCTTGAACCTGATGAATTAGCATGTCCGAATCTCCAATAACTAGAAGCTCATGCACATTAATGTCGATGGCCATCTGCAAACCAAGAATACAAGCCTCATATTCTACCATATTGTTCGTGCAATCGAATCAGAGTTTAGTTGCCATAGGATAGTACTGACCAGATTCTGACACTAAAACTACTCTGATACCTTTTCCTTGGTGATTTGCCGCTCCATCAAAGAATACTTTCCAGCCAGGGTACGCTTCAGAAATATCTTCACCCACAAATGCAACTTCTTCATCGGGAAAATAAGTCTTGAGCGGTTCATACTCTTCATCGACTGGATTCTCCGCAAGGTGATCAGCCAAGGCTTGTGCTTTTATCGCCTTCTAGGTCACATACACAATACCAAACTCACTCAAAAGCATCTGCCATTTAGCTAACTTCCCGGTCGGCATTGCTTTTTGGAAAACATACTTCAACGGGTCCATTCTGGAAATAGGGTATGTGGTATAAGAAGACAAATAATGTCTCAACTTCTGAGCAATCCAGGTCAAAGCATAGCATGTCCTCTCCAAAAGTGTATAACGAGCCTCATATGGAGTGAATTTCTTGCTCAAGTAATAAATGGCTCGCTCATTCTTCCTTGTTTCATCATGCTGACCAACCACACATCCAAATACGTTATCTGAGATAGATAGATAAAGCAATAAAGTACTTCTTTCTCGTGGAGGAACCAACACCGGCAGATTGGACAAATAATTCTTGATGTCATCAAAAACAGTTTGACATTCTACGATCCACTTGGTCAGGGCACCTTTTTTCAACAACATGAAGATGGGCTCACACACCACATTGGATTGAGCTATGAACCGACTGATGTAGTTCAACCTTCCCAGAAAACTCATCACATTTATCTTGGTCTTCAGAGGAGGTAACTCTTGAATCGCCTTGATCTTGGAAGGTTCAAGATCTATGCCTCTCCTACTGACTATAAATCCCAACATCTTGATAGCTGGCACTCCAAAAGCACATTTAGCGAGATTCAACTTCAAATTGTATCGACATAGGAGATCAAAGAATTTTCTCAAATGAGTCAAGTGATCTGAACTCTCGCGGGATTTGATTATGACATCATCTACATACACCTTAATCTCCTTATGAATCATATCATGAAATATGGTTGTCATAGACCTCATATAAGTAGCACCGGCATTCTTGAGACCAAAAGGCATCACCCGATAATGATATACACCCCAAGGCGTAATAAGCGATGTCTTTTCTGCATCTTCTTCATCCATCAGGATCTGGTGATAACCCACATAACAATCCACAAATGACTGCATCTCATGCTTAGCACAGTTATCAATGAGAATGTGAATGTTTGGCAATGGAAAATTATCTTTCGGGCTTGCTTTGTTGAGATCTCTGTAATCGACACAAATTCTAATTTTTCCATCTTTCTTGGCAACCAGAACAATATTGGCTAACCAGGTTGGATATTGTATCACTTCATCCACTTTAGACTCAATCTGCTTCATAATATCCTCTTTGATCTTCAAACTTAGCTCTGTCTTGAATTTCAGAGTTTTCTGCTTTATCGGACTGAAATTTGGATTGATCGGTAGTTTGTGAGACACCATGTTCGTACTTAGCCCTGACATATCCCTGTAAGACCAGGCAAAAATGTCGATGTATTCTTTGAGAAAACGAACCAGGTCCCTTCTTTGAGCTTCAGTCAGATGGACACTTACTTCTTTGACACACTCCTCATCTCCGAGATTCACAATCTCAGTTTCTTCCAAATTTGGCTTGTGTTGGTTTTCAAACTGTCGAAACTCTTCAGCAACATGTTTGGGTACCACATTTTCTTCTTTATATTCCTTATTTTTGTCATTACTTGCCTCATTCTGTTCATTCAGCTCATGACATGACATGACATTGGCATGTTTTAAATTAATCTTACTGAAATCATAAACAAACAAAGTTAGGAAAGTAAAATATAAACAGATAAGTAAATAAACAAATTTTCGATAAAAGAGACTTTCATTTAAATTGAAAAATAGGTGCAAACTTTGGCCATGGCCAAGGGCCATTCCGCCTTTTTGAACATTACAGAGGAATTTAAAAACTCAAACAAGTAAAAGCTGAACAAAGGGTGGGTCTCAGGCCTCTTTCGGACTACTACCGATTTTCAAAACAAACATAAATACATGTCCTTTCTACCAAGATGTATGAGGAATCAGAAGCGGTGTGGAGGTCCAATTCTGCAATTGTTCATCTCGCTCAGCATCACGGATGCCTGATGTCCCAGCCTCTCCTTCGACGATTGCATCGACTTCCTCAAAAAGGCCCCAGATTCCTTCCCCAATACCACCATCATTGACATATTCTCACACCGAGAATGACTGGTACAAATGAGGAATTAACCTAGCCAACACTCGATCAACACTCTTGTTCATTATCTCTGCTTCATCATCTGTTGGGACATATCATAAACCAAACTTTCCTCTTTTGGCGGGGATTTGAATAGGCTCAACAATTCCTTGAAAGCGCTTCCCCAATCCGAAACCTGGTTCGAAACCACTCCGGAGCATAACAGTAGCTATCATCTTGTACACAAAATGCATAGGGGGTTGTGGAGCCAAGTCATCATCAGTGGTATTTACCAGCTCCACCGTGTAGAAATCACAACCTCGAGAGACATCATCAACGATCGGTGCATACCCATTGGAATGGCTCCCTTTACCATGAATGACCAATTCCTGGTCCTTCCAAACAAATTTCATTAGTTGGTGAAGGGTAGAAGGCACAACACCGACCATGTGGATCCACGGTCTTCCTAGAAGCAAGTTGTAACTGGTATTGATATCCAACACCTGAAACTCAACACTAAATTTAACAGGACCCATCTGAATCTCCAAGTTCACTGCACCCATCGTGTTTCTTTGCTCTCCGTCGAAATCCCTAACATTGACTTGGTTCTGGTGAACCTTTCCCAAGCCGAAGTTTAGCTGCTTCAGAGTCGAAAGTGGGAAAATATTGAGACCGGATCAGTCATCAAACAAGACGCGATTTATAATATTGTTTCGACATATAATGGTGACGTGCAGAGCTTTGTTGTGCATCCTACCTTCAAAGGGTAACTCTTCGTCACAAAAACTGATGTTGTGTCCTCGAATGACTTGGCTTATCATGGCCTCCAAATTATCACTGTTAGTACCCATGGGCACATAAGTATCATCCAAAGCCTTCATCAAAGCTTGCCTGTGCATTTGTGAACTCATCAGCAGGGCCCACATAAAATTTGAGTTGGTGTTTTCTCCAGATGTTTCACGATCAAATAATCTTTTGGTTGCATCTTTCTCCAGAACTCTTCTGCTTCAGCTTCACTAATTGGACTTTTAGACTGGTCCTTCTTCTGTAGTCCCTGGGCTAACTCTTCTAGTGTAGCATCTGTCGAATCTAGTCATACCTTGGGTAGCAGCCGCTTCAATTACAAACTTCTCTTGGCACCAAGGCAATAGCCTTCTGAGGTGTCATAATTATAAATTCCTTCTTATCTTTTATGGACAACGAGGCCACAACTCTCTCAAGGTCATTTGGACCAACCGAGACAATCGCATTTGTCGTGCACCACTCCTCCTCCGTCTCTATCATGTTGATATTGACGCCTCCATGGTTTGGAAGAGGATTAGTGTTGACGTTGGGTGCAGCAATCTGAAGAGTGACTACTCTTTGGTCGATTAAGTCTTGGATCTTGTGATTTAGGTTAATACAGTATTCGGTATCATGTCTAACACAATTGGAATGATATGCACACCTTTGATCCGGTTTGTAGAATCTAGAGTTGGTATCAACGGGCTTGGGTCCAACTGGATGCATCAGGCCTGCTGCAGTCAATTACTCAAATAACTTTGTTTAGCTTTCAATGAGCGGAGAAAAATTTCTAGCGGGCTTCTTCTCAAATATTGGACGGGGATCATAATTGCCTAGTTGAGGGGGAGGCATTTGATGATTATTTGGAGCATTTGGACGGGGGGTTGATATCTTGGGTATGAATTGGTTTGGTAATTTGGTTGTGGAGCTTGGTAGTTTGGAGGTGTATTTTGATAGTATGTGGGTGGAGTTTGATATACTAGGGGAGGGGTTTGGTAATTTGTCTGGATGTTTGCACAGTTTGGTGCAACATTTTGGTAATGAGGAGGTGGGGTTTGGTATACTGGAAGCAGAGTTTGGTAAACAGGGGGAGGGGTTTGATAATCTGGAGGGGGAGCATTCTGGTAATTGGAGGGAGGGGTTTGATAATCATCCTATATATAACAAGCCAGGTATGGACTCTGTGAAGGTCGAGAACAACCTTGGTACGATGAGGATTTTCTTGAGGGTTTCTTTCCTTGAGATGCACAAGAAATAGAAGACATGTCTTCTCTCTTCTTCTTCAACAGCCCCTAGGATCCGTACGAGGCAGCAACACATGCAATCTTCCCAGTTCTTTGTCTGTTTTCAATAGTCTCACCTACCTTGACTATCTCGGCGAACTTCACTCCAACGAGCAATTTTATCCTTTCGTAATACTCTGGCTCTTGAACCCGCACAAATACTTCAACAATTTCTTTCAGACATGGGAGGCCAAACCCTAGCTGCCTCCTTTTTCTATCTATACACAAATTCCCTGCAACTTTCAGTTGACTTTTGCTTCATCTTTTCTAAATAATAGCGATTAGGAACAATCTCGACATTGTAAGCAAATCGCGCAGTAAAATCTCTAGCAAACGCGCTCCAACCGGACCACTGTTTCATATCTTGGTAAGTGAGCCATTCTAGTGCCTCCCCTTTCAAGCTTCAGCTAAAGATCCGCACTAACAAAGCTACATCTCTACCAACTCCCACGAGTTGGTCACAATAAGCTCTCAAATGAGCCAACGGATTTCCTGTTCCTCCAAAAGTGTCGAACTTCGGCAGTTTGAACACTTCAAGAAGGTCCAAGTTTAGATGGATGCATAAATCTTCGCAACTGAATCCGGCGACCTCTGGAGTGTAATGCAACTTCTTCACAGCTTGTAAGATTTCCTCCTTTAGAATCTGTTTGGACGACTCTTTTTTAGCCCTGCACTCTTTTTCCTGCTCCTCATAGTGGTCGAGCTCAGAACAATTGGCGTAAGGCTTATTTGGGACTGGGATTTAGAAAGTAGTCTTTTGAGGTAAGGGTGGAACAATGGAAGGATTCTGGACATTTGGGGGGGTTGGTAATTTTGGGGGCAAGTTTGGGGGTTGGTATGCTGACGGGGGAAGGCTTGCGGATTGTTGGTATTTTTATTTTGTGGGGAAGGGTAAGCTTGTGAGTTTTCATTTTGATGAGGAAGGAAGATTGGGAGGTTGTTATTATGGGGGTATAGTGGTGCTTGGGGGTAAGGTGGCGCTTGGTGGGAAGCAGGGGCGTGATGAGGATTTGAAGCGGTTAGGTCAATGATGGGGGATTTTGAACTGGGTATGAGAGTGGGTTCTGAACATGTTTTGTACTTGAACTTAGAGAAGGGAAATGGAGTGGAGGCCTTTCTTCGCTTGGAGGGTTGACCGAAAAAATTAGATTTGGTAGATCTTGTTTCTTCTGCACCTCAGCCTTTAAATCTGCAATCTGCTGCATCAATTGCATAATCAACTCATTATGCTCAACAACAGAGGGCTGAGCTACGACAACGTCGGTCAAGCCATTATCATCACTGTTATCTCCCATTGCTGACTTTCCTTTCTGAGAATTCTTGGGAGATTTTGATCTTATAAAATAAGGATGATTAGCTAGCTTATCAACACAGACCAATTTTAAGTACCTGTAGAGGAAAAACAACTCAAAGGCAAATATGTTAGTTTTAATTCATGACAGCATGATGTAAAATATCACATAGAAGGCATATAAACACATAAGAGTTGTTTCGTTTGAGGACATATTAACCCATGAATAATGGGGAGTGATTTTTGAAATAAGCAGGAATTTGCTCATTTTATTTTATGACTAGTGACTCAGAAAGGTTAAATTGCGTTGAACTAAGGTCTTCTTGATGCATCTTTCGACATCTGTTGATATGAATTCAGTGCTTTCTTGTAGAATGAAAGAAAATTTTAAAAAGATACTAGTCGGGCCTTAAAAGGTTGCCTACGTATCTCCCAAGGAGAATTTTGGCCCTACGTAGTTCGAATACAAAAGGAATTTGATTTTCATTCATTCATTCTTTTGATTATAAGGAAATTGAAAACATGCGATAAAACTCCTAAGACATAGATTGTGCCTTTATCAAGGCTTCTTCTTCTGACTCGTCAAAGCATTCTAGCTGCCGCATGGCCGATCAGGGGAGAAACTCAACTTGGTTCCTTCCCTTGTTGATTAGGGATTCCACATCATAGCGGAAATCGAGGCACATTCCAATGTTGTGATCTATGGCATTGTGAAGAAGGGCAAGGTTTCCAGATTTCAATTCCAACGGGATCGACTGTTCCATCATCCCTTCTGATAGGGGTCAAAACCCCCCTTAGAACCAACTAACAATAGATATCTGATAGCGTTCTCTTAAGAGGCGTGAAGTAATGATAGTAAAACAATGTATACTCTATGACCGACATACTAGGTTACGGTTGATCACAGGTAATGAGAGTGTTATCACTCCACATGTAGGTAATTTTCCCAATTTTTATCAGGTCACGGATCGCGCCCTTAAGTTCCACACATTCTTCTATTATGTGCCCATTTCGGTATGGATGGTAGGCACACATCTTATGTACATCCTCCGGTTCAACCTCAGAAGTGATTCCCTTGAGGGGTTTCAGGATGCATTTAGCCTGAAGACACTCGTAAATGAGAGCACACGAAATGACTTTTAATCCCACGCTATATTCCTGCTGATATGCCTCGAGGGTGATCTTGTCGTCCCCTTCTTTCAAACTTCCTTGGAAAGGAGGCCTATAGGCAATTTCTTCCTCGGGTTCTTCTTCAACAACTTCAGGTTCAGTGTCCTCGGAGACAGGGACTGTGTTATCCAGGAGAGGGTATTTTTCGCGTAGCCTCTAGAGCCTCAGGGCTATATCCTCGTCTTTCTTCCGCATGACAGTTGTCTCTTCTTTCATGATAGCTAATTTCACCATCTTAGTCACCAGCTCTATGTCTAATGCTGCAATTTTAGCTTGTGCAGCTGTAGTGGCGAATTCTAGTTCTATTCTTCTTTCTACCATTTCTCGAATCTCTTGTTTGAACCGATGCAGTTTCATCCTTAAATCCTCTTTAGTCGGCTCCACCTCGACATTCTGGTTTTTCTCCATCTTAGCGGCAGATTTACCTTTCCTGAGATGATAAAGTAATGTCTTAAGATTTGGTAGTAGAATTTTATTTTTGGCTGAGAAACTCAAGACTCATGGAATTCTGGTCGAACATTTTGGTAGTGACTTGTATTTGGTATTGTAGAGATTTTTCAGAATTTTTTTGAAAAAGAGTGGGCTAAAAATGTCCTCATTCAAAGCAACGTATCACATAAACAGTTAAAGCACACAAGTAAACAAACAAATATCATGTCCTAAACATGTATGTTACCCTTTTGTGCCAAGGGTAGGCCTAGTGAATCAAATGATGTATATGTCTTTTTAAGCCAATTCATTATCCCCAAAATATTTCATTAATAGCATTCAAAATAATGTTTAACAACATATAAATAGGGAAATAAGTTTATAAAGCAAATAACAATAAAACAAAGTACAAATAAAAGCCATCCCATTTAGGGGATGATAATAAGTTTCAAGCTCCTGATCCTTCACCAAGTCTGGTTTTCTTGGCGATGTTGACTTATTCCCACATGGCATATCTGTTTGCCCACAAGTGGTCTCTCGCTAGCCGAGCCCCTTCTTGATGTCTAAACCTCTCTACAGACTGAATTTATTGCTCCATGCTATCATCTAATTATGACATGTATTGCCTTGCTCTTCGTAGCTCTTGCTTCAACTGAGCTATTACTTTGGTGTCTTCTGAATGTCGGCGTTGATGATCCAAATCATTCTTGTCATATTTCTCTTGGAGTCGATGGAGTCGAATTTGATGTTTAGCACAACCATCTACAATAATATGAGGAACATTTGGGCTAGGCTCGATGGTTCCGGCAAGGTTCTTCTTTAACCATTCTTTGTAGTCCCTTGAACATTCAGGACCAATTATGTTCGGCATCGGCTCACCTAACACCCTTCGAGCCTTCCATAATTGAAGTATCTTTTTAAAACAAACGACTTGGCCATCTTCGTGATCTATCACAAATCTACTCATGTTTTCAGTTTGGGGAAGCTCTTGCTTTCCTCCTAGTTGTCTAAGCAATCGAGCTGGAGCATACAGTCGAGTTCCTCTCAATCCGGCGAGTATCAAGTAGGGGGTCTTTTCACTTCGGATCACCATTTTTTTTGTTATTACCAAGATTTCAATCGACCAATGCACATTTTCCTTTCTCAAACCCTAAAGTCTCGGATACCAAAATTTTGGCCTCCAGTCCTGTTGAAATGATTAAGTTGCACCCACCAATCGTAACTTTCGAGTCTGTTCAGTCGTTCCAAGGGATCTGGTTCTTTCGAATTATGAGCTTTGATCAAGTGTTTCATCATCCACCATTGAAGTATTAGGTTGCACCCTTGAAAGAAACGTTTGCCGCTTTTACATCTATGCAATACCCTATAAATGTCAGCAAAGATCATGGGAGCCAAATTGTAGTACTTGATTGCCGACCCATAGCCCACTCCGTAAAAGATAGCATGAACGACCGTTACTACACTTGGATGGATAGTGTAGTTTGGTCCTTGGGGAAATACCACCATCCCAAGTAGGCATATTGCAAAAGCAAGATGACGTGTTTTCTTCCATTTTTCCTCCGAGACAAACTCTTCTTTGAATTTTCCGTAAGCTCTTGCACGTCTAAATCAATAATAGAGTTTTCAAAGTGGAATGTTTGGCCTGGGAAGCTTGTCCATACATTCGGCTTTGGCGAGTGACAATTTTTCTTTAATTTCGGCAAAATCCCATGTTTTTGGGAAAAGGAGATCTGTTTCGGGTTTGAACCTCGATTTGTTGCGCATACCGACACTCTCATAACTTGCAAGGACTTCTTCAATAGACGGTGTCATTTCCACTTCCCCGAACCGAAATACCATGTTGTCGCTGTCCCGAAATTTAACCATTGTTCCAATCAAATCTGGATAAGCCACCATTTCCATTAATGACGGGAGATGGCCTATGTGTCTTTGAACTTTCTTCTTGTCTTCCACGTTCATAAATTTCCACCAAACTTGTAGGTAAGGATGGGGTATGGTCACCATTCGGGTCCTCAAGGGTTCATATATCAGATTCATCCTACAAGAAAAAACAGACAAAGGTAAGTTACCCCCACCCACATAGATAATCGATTTGTTTTAAAATACATATACATCCCTCAATTAAACACATAAGCGTGATTGTATTTTATTGACCAATGGGCCAAATAGACACAATGTGGGCTTCTAATGGGCCCAACACGTCTTGGGTGTTGGGTCAACTTAGTTCAAAATGTGCTAAATTTGGGATTTGGTTTCGCTCTACGCTAGGTGACTAAGAGTGGCTTTTGAAAGACCGGAAACCCAAGCGGACAACTTAGGCTGGAACTCATGACAACCATTGGACACATGACGTACCAATAAATTGCTGATCATTTCGGAAAAGGGTGGAGTATAAAAAGTTTGGTTGCGATTATGCAGAATCGTTCTTAATATACTATACATATAATTGGAAAATGTCATGAATGCAATGACAGTTATAGCAATTTAAACACATTAAACACAGATAAACAATTCAACAACTAATAGCAATTAGTCAAGTAGTCAAATCTTTTGGTTATAACTTAATTCAATCCCCAGCAGAATTGCTATTTCTGTTTTTACTTGAAAAGATAAAAGAAAAATGACTTGTTTCGGAAAACCGACTAAACTTATGACTTGAAGAAAAATTGATTTTCCAAAATAGAGTTGCCACTTAATTTTTTTTAAAATATTAAGAAAACTTAAGATTTTTCAAAAAGACTTAAACAGACAAAATCAATTGAAAATAAAAGGGTTCAATTTCAATGTACATTCTGAGAAGGTGTTAGGCCCTCGGAATATCCGCTAACTTGCGGTTGATCGGCGATTTGACTAAAATGACTTTCAACTAACTTTTAAGACTTTTATTAAGAAGTAAAATTTATTTTTTATTTAAGGGAAATAACTCAAGTGTAGACAAATAATAAAAAAAAATAAAGGCAAGTATAAAATATAAATATTTTATTTGAATACAAAAGGAGAAATGACTATCTTTGGGAAATTAATTAAGTCAAACCAAAAAATAAAAATGTTAGCCAATATAACAAGTGAATAGTAAGACAAAGGAAGGAATCTTGAACTTGGGCCATTTGCACAAATTCAGCTGAATTGGGCCTTTAGCCCACCTGTTCTAACTCTAAATAGACTGCCCAAAATAAAGTGCTTTGGCCCAATTTCTGTTGAACCGGCTGATTGTTCTTCCTTTGGCTTTTGGTCCCATTTTTGCCTTTGAAGACCCATACTTCAATTTTGGGCATGTACTTTCTATATTTTACCCTGTATATCAATATTTTCATAATGTATATTAGTGTATATTGAATGTATACAATAAGTATACAACCCATTTGAGCTTTCAGGACATATATCTAAGTTTTCAGCATGTGTTTAGTCTCCAATTTTGACCCTGTTCATTGATTCTATGCTGGCTGACTCAAAGATAGAGACATTTGGGCCTTCATGGCCCAAATGAAATGCAGAGGGAGGGTGAAAGCCCATAAGGCTCGGACAGATTCCATGAAGAAGAAAAAAGAAGAGGAAAACAAAATAAAAAGTAGTGATCAAAACAGGAAGGGCTTATCAGTAACTAAAATGTAAAATGACTAATACATATTCTTGCAGGAACCCAAATCAAGATTTCAAGACATGTCATGTTAACAAACAAACCCATACTTGGCATTACATAAATTGCATTTTGACATGAAATTTCAAGGTAACACTTGAAGCAGTCAACAACAGATTTCAAAATATTTTAATAGAGAGCACACACAAAGTTTTTCAGCCTTTGATAAGGGACATCTAAACATTCTTTCAACAATATAAGAAATAAAACTCGTTAAGGACAAATGTTTTGGTCCTCATTTAACGACTATCATTGTTTGAAACACATAAGAGAAAAGCATAACAGTAACATCCCAACATTAATACCTTCACAAGACTTGAACTTTCAGGACAAAACACCTATTAGCACTAATTGGAAGGAAATTAAAACCAAAGAAGTAAGACACTAGTGACTAAAATACATATTGGACTACTAGTAGTAAATACAATCAGATGTATTCATTTTTTAGAAGTAAAAGAAGTACCCAGATTGAACCTTCGCGGCTTAATATTGAACAATTAAAACGACATGATCTCGGAAAGCGATACTACTAATCCTAGAAGGGAAATAACTCTTTAAACACATGCTAAAGCTACTTTAGAACAAACGAAAACCTTAAGATAATAGTCTCATGAACAAAGAAGAATTATTTATCATTAAGTTAATTCAAAATATAAAAGGGTAAAACAAACCATTAACAAAAGATTCGGGAAAGGGGGAGTTGCAGCGAAAAGTAGATTAAAACCAAATTATGGGTTAAGACTCTTTTCTGAATAAATCTACACATATAAAATGAATAAACACCTTCATGAATTTAGAAGAGCATACATAAGACATACAAGACAATGAATAATCTCATATAGTAGTGATATAGTGAAGTCATCAATTATAAATAAAAGAAAATGATCCAACAACTGGAAATTCAAAACGAAAACATGTTCCTTGCTACTTTCGTCCTATTTCACATATCGCAAGATTAACCCGAACTCAAATAGAATGAATACATAGCTAATTCATCGAATGGAAAGTCAACCCAACTTTTAGCAAAAGAAAACCGAGAAAAAATCATTTCGAGCGAACAAACCAACTACATATTGATCAGTGAGTCCAAAGTATTCCTAAACTCCAACATATAAGCATCTTACACATTGAGAATATGAAAATAACACATTAAGAACAAAATTTATTGAATCGAACAAGTATTACCTTTAAAGGTATGGCGAAACTGGACAACAACGAGCCGAACGGAAATGATCTTTCACCACAAAGATGTGATTCCTAGAATTCCAATGAGCATCAAGAAACAACGAGAGCAAGGACTAAAAGAAAATCTGGATTTCAAGAAACTATCCTGAATAATTGTATATAATAGTATAGCTAGAAATTTCAGTGTATGATTTTGTCTTGAAGGGTAGCCGATTCCTATATTTCTTCCAACCTTGAACAATGAGGAAGAGGGAGTATTTATAGAAGAAGATTAGGGTTCCAAACTTTTGTGGTGAAACAGACGAGAATTCGGGCAAACCAGGGCCTATGAAAACCAATTTCAAATTCAAAAATCTCATTCGGATAAGGAATATCCCAATTTGATTCCAAATTCTCAACAGATTGTGGGCGAGGTGGATGATTGTGATCGATCCAATGTCCTTGGGCGCGATGTGTCTCCATCTCGTGTCTACAAGGACTGAGACGCGGCCATAGCAGGTGCTTTTGTTGCCGCAGGTACAAATTGGAAAGGGACATTGGAGGAAGAAGACAATGAAGTTTCTATATTCTGTTGTACCCGTACAGGGCATGAAGTCGTCGTGTATTCGCTATTGGAATCGTGAGTTGCTCCGTTTGGAATCGATGTCGTTTGGTCGCTACTGTTTTCTCGTTTTGCTAGGCGTTGTTGACGTCGACTAGTACCATGAAGACACTGTCTAGGGTTGATGTCGTTATTGACGTTGTTGTTAGCTTTTCCGTGTTCACGCCGCTTCGTCGTGAATGTTGTTGTCTGAGATCAACGTTGGAGACGTTTGGGTCTTCTTTGGGATAGGGAATGGGCTGGGTCGGGGGAATTGGGAATTGGGTCGGCTGAGTGGATTTGAGGGAATATTGAATTGTACACGGTTGGGGCTTGGAGAGTTTGGGCTACTGGAAATTGGTAAAGCCCAAAAACTTTGGCCTTAAGATAGGTTTGAAGAAAAGGGGAATTTGGCTAAAATTGTAATAGATTAATAATTTAGCCAATCGGATTAAAGAGGTAACCCAACATAATTAATTTAAATGACTCGACTTTTATTTAACTAGGACGAATTAATATAATTAATTTATGAGCTTCTTAATCTTAAGGAGATAAAATAATTAACTTGATTATAAAATAATTAATTTAGATACCAACTAATTAATTCGAACTTTAAAACTATAATTCCAACCAAAACTTGAATAAAAAAAATATTTATTTTAACAAAGTAGAAATCTTTTGATATGATTTTCAAATATTCTTAAAATATACCAATTGTATGATATATATTTATTATTCAAAATACTATAAAAATTGACTGAAATTACTTAGAATAACCTTTAAACTATTTGAATTTTTATAAGGCTAATTATTCTAAATCGATTGAAAATCACGGAGCTCGAAAATAAGTTATTATCGGGGAGGGTCAAAATTGGGTGTCAACAATACTTAGTTCCCATATATCATTTTAAAGAAAATGAACTCAGCTTTACTCTTCCTCAACTCAGTGCTCAAGTCTTTAAAACAAGTTTTAAAATAATTTGTAAAAAGACTTCTTAAAATAGGGTTCACGCCGAATTATGGACGTGAACAACTCAATTCAAGGTTTTCAATAACCATGCATAGAACTCAATACTTGGAACTCAACAACTCCAGAACTCAAGGAGTCAATGATACTACTTATCTCAATAATGCTCGACTTGGAGGGTTCATGCAGAATTATGGGCATGAACTACTTAACTCAAGGACTCAATGATACCTCTCATCTCAAGACTTCTCGAGTCATAGGGTTCATGCGGAATTATTGGCATGAACTAACTCAACTCAAGGACCTTCATGGGTAACATGTAGTAGCCCCATGATTAGGAACATAATCTCAAAATTATTAGGAACTCAATACTCAAGACTTAGAACTTGAAGATACTACCCCTCTCAAAGATACTCAACTGATGGAGTTCATGCGAAATTTATGGGCATGAACGACTCGACTCAAGGGTCTAAATAACAATATGGAACTCATGTTACGACTCTTCTCGTTCTCATACTTCCTCATAACTCAGTTTAAAACTCAAGTGTTGGCCTTGAAAAACTTCTCAAGATTTATAACTCAAAATAGGGTTCATGTTGAATTATAGACATGAACAAATCAAATCAAGGACCTCAATAAAAATATAGAAACTCAATAATTAGGAATATAATTTTTAAAAGAACCATGAACTCAAGAACCCAAATAAAGTTATCTCAAGAATACTCATATCTAGGGTAGAATCCTATATTTCTCTTTTACTGATTTGAAAGTAGATGTAGGGCGTGAGGACAAACTAGTCCAATACTATGATACCCTTACATACCTGGAAGAACAAGGTTCTTGAAGAGTCTTGAAGAAGAACTTGATTAGAAACCTTGAAACTCTAGCTTGAAAGTAAATGATCAAGAAAACCTTTCTTGAGATTCTTGAATTAGTTTTTTGAAATCTCTATGGCCAAGAATTATGATTTTTATTAGTGATTCATAATTGTACGGAGGAATTTGAGTTGAAAAGAATGGAATCTTGGAGAAAGACATGCCTTGAAGAAGAATCTTGAATGGAGTCTTCTACTTTGATTTTTCCTTAGGGTTTTGCCCTAGGGTTTGAGAGAGAAGAGAATGATGGATTAAAAGATGAAAATCTGATTGTTTTGAGTCTTTAATTAGTCAAGAAATTCGTTTAGAATTTTTTTGGAGGTAAAAAGATTAAAAAAAAGACGTTTTTTAATGTTTTCCTATCGGCTAATTCGTAACAGGACTGTAGGTTACTAAAATAGTCATAATTTTTTACTCAGAAATTGGATTGACGCGAAATTGGTGGCGTTGGAAAGTAGATTCAAATACCATTAATTTGATAGCTTACAAGCCATGTAACTCTTTATATTATAAGAGATATGGTCGTTTGAAGTTGACCCAAGTAGAATCTTACATCAAAACTTAATCGATAAGGAAACTTCAAGAACATTTATCAAGAACTCATCAAGAAATTAATTTGCTCAATATTTATGGATAGATTCACAAAAGAAACTCATGATTGGTGTGTGGGTGAACAAACCCTACACTATGGAAGCTTACATACCTCAAAGAACTAGGTTCATGGCGAAATCTTGAATTTCTTGAACGAACGCTTGGAACTTTGAACCTTTTCTCCTCTTTTCTCTTCTTGAACTCATCTAAAAAGCCTAAGCGTATTTTAGGAATAACTAAAACTAATTCCAATCTGTTTAGACTCCTAAAACCTTACCAAAAATGTTTAAATCCGATTGGGTAAGGAAAATACCAAAATATCCCTCGTATTTTCGGGTAACATTCCTTATTTGGACAACCCGACTTCAAACGGGCATATCTCCCTCATACAAGCTCAAATATTAGCAAATTTGGCAGCGTTGGAAAGAGGAGTCAGAGATCTTTCATTTGATATTGTGTGGTTCTCCTAACTCATCATGTGCTGAAAGTTATGGCCGTTTGAAGTTGACCCAAAACTTAAATGAACCTAGGAATGACTTGAATGAATTATATTTAGTTCTTTTTGTAACTCAAGGTGCTACATCTAGTGACCTTAACACTTAAGAAAATTTTAAATTCCTTGGTAAAACCTTACTCACTACGAAGGATGGTTCAAGTCTTAGCTCAAACATTTTTTTTGGTGTTACACCTATGGTCCGTGGGTCCACCTACGGACCGTCCTGATTGACCGTCGATGGGTTCAAAAAATTTGTTTTTGTACCTTCGACTAACGGAACCCATGTATGGTCCATTGGTCAACCTACGGTCCGTACATGGCCTCTATGGGTCAAGCTACAAATTCTTAAAATTCCACTAAGTCTAGGACTCAACGAGACCTACCTACAATTCATGGATATGTTAACGGGTCGTCTTGGTGGATTGTCAAAAAGTACTGGAGCTAGACATTTCAACTAATCTTTGAACTTGCCAACGACAGACCAACCTACGGATTGTGGTCCCACCAACGGTCCATCAGTGACTCCGTCTGTGCTGGCACTAGATTTTTGGAAAGATTGAAATTTCTTATCTTTTGAATCCGAGGTGTTACTCATAAGTTTTTATTAGTCATACTTTGATATTATCATATTTATTTGACCCACCTCAACATCACTTTAAAAGTACTAAATGGACTATCACTTTGTATTTATTTATCTGAAGATCAGTGGGATTAAGTTTATTATGTTAGTTTTGTATATTGATGACATCTTGTTTGCTAATAATGATCTTGATTTGTTGTATGATACCAAAAAATATCTTTCTAACAATTTTGAAATGAAAGATATGGGAGAGGCATCCTATGTGGTTGGGATAGATATATTTTGAGATAAATCACAAGGCTTATTGGGTTTGTCTCAGAAAGACTATATTAATAAAGTGTTAGAGAGATTTAGAATGGAAAAATGCTCATCAAGTCTGTTCCAATTCAGAATGGAGATAAATTTAATCTCAATCAGTGTCGAAGTAATGAATTGAAACGTAAGTAAATCAAAGACATTCCTTATGCATCAGTCGTTTAGAGCCTAATGTATTCCCAAACATGAACGAGACTAGACAAAGTTTTGATGTTGGAATGTTGGGTCGTTATCAAAGTAATCCAGGAATGGACCACTCGAAGGAGGTAAGGAAAGTGTTGTGATACTTATAAGGAACGAAAGATCATATGCTCACTTATAGAAGATTTGATCATCTTGATGTGGTTGAATATTCATATTCAGAGTATGCTGGTTGTGTGGATACAAAAAAAATCAACATTTAGATACTTTTTTCTGTTAGATGGAGGAGAAATATCATGGAAGAGTGTGAAGCAGTTTGTTAGTTGCATGCACTATGAAAGCTGAGTTTGTGGCATGCTTTGAGAGCACTATTCAGGCTAATTGGCGGAGAAACTTTATTTCAGGACTTGAACTAGTCGACAGTATTTTCAAGCCACTGAAAATTTGTTGTGATAATACTGCAACAGTCTTCTTCTCTAAAAATGATAAGTATTCAAAGAGTGCCAAATATATGAAATTGACATACTTTCCGGTTAAAGAAGAAGTTTAGAAACATTTTTTTGAACATGTTGAAAGAATAGACATTATTGATGACAATGAATAACTTTATGTAAAGACTTTATTATGTTCATGCACATTGACACTTTGAGCTCGAAATATATATGTTTCTATTGTTACCTGTTTTCTTTTGTATACATAGTACTGTTGAGAATGATGATGACATGTTATGACTTAGATAAAATATTAAGCATTATTATTGGACCCATTATGTATTTGAAAAGTTGTTTTAGGTAATAGACTAATATTGTAGTGCATGAAAGGGACTATGCCAAATAAAGTGATGTACAACCGTCATGACTCATACTAATTGATTTACTTAATGATGACAAATGATGTTGAATTTAATATTAATTGTGCACATGACGATTAAGATACATATTAAACCATGTAGTTATATTTTTTGATTTAATAAGTAAAATAAGTTGAATCCTAAATTTGTATGGGGAAGTTACCAAGTAGTTTTAAACTACCCATAAAGATGAGAAAGTTACCAAGTAGTTTTAAACTACCCATAAAGATGAGAAAGTTACCTTGTAGTTTAAAAACTACTCATATCCATTTCTCAGATGGAATGTAGGAATAACTCTCCAAATTAAAGGGGTCCTCTCTCCGCCAAAAAATGTAGTCTTATTCATCAAATTTATTCTGAAAGTGTAAGGTAAAGGAGAGAAACAACTTCTGAAAAACAATTAAGAAAATAGTTTCACTCCATTCAAGTCAATATTCTCGAAGAGACTTATTCAAATATGTATTCTTGATTGAGTTATTAATTTTGTGTGAAAGTCATGTAGTTCTACGATCGTGAATAGTTGATTGGATTTATGAATAATCAGATAGTTTATGTTTTCACAATCTGTTAAATCCTTACATATCCATCATTTTGAATTTGACAGAGAAGCCACGATACGGCATCAACATTAAATCATCCTCAAACACTTGCACTTCATTCTTTATTTTATTCTTTTAATTATTCTCTCAAATTAAATGTGGGTTTCATAATATTGATATTATTTAACAAAATCATACCTTACATGATTCGGTATACGAGAAACTAATAAAATTATAAAGGGCAACTTGAAAATCATACTATATAGTATGTTTGCTACATTGGCACTTAGCTATATTCTAGCACTTGTCTTCAGCTCCATATCCATTGTGCAACGTCTCCATGGGTATGTCAGATTTAGGCTTCCTTGGTTTGTACCAAGTTGCGCAATTTAGATAGATGGCAAAGTTTATGACTCCTAACGCAGCAAGAAGCCAATAGAAGAGGTCTAGCCTTCCATAGTTAATATTGTCTGCAAGCCAGCCTTGAGCTGTAGCATTGCTTTTGGTCGTCTTATTGATAACCGAGACCAAGAAGCTGCTAATGAAGAAACCAAGTGAAAGGGTTGTCAAGAAAAGGCCAGTACTCATTGTCTTCATCCCTTTGGGTGATTGTGTTATGAAGAAATCAAGTTGTCCGGTGTATATGAAGGCTTCCCCAGCTCCTACTAAGAAGAACTGTGGGATCAAGAGGAATACACTAATTGGCAAAGTTGAAGTGTTGCGGCCCACTGATTTCGCAACTGTTAATCTTTTCTGCTCTGCTAGTGCAGCTGCTGCCATTCCTATTACGGATAAAACAAGGCCAATGGCAATTCTTTGTAGGTTTGTAAAACCTGGAAGCCACTCGCGCACATGAATCATGATTAGGTTGCATTAATTCTAAGTAATTAATTATATATTCATGTTTAATTAATTACCTGGTTTCCCTTTCCATTTCTTCCAAAGTGGCATGAGGATTCGGTCGTAAAGAGCCAAGGTTATCAAGATGGCTGCGACAAAGAAGACAGTGAGAGATCCAGCTGGAATTTGGAAGTTGCCAATTGTTCTTTCCATGGTAGAAGCTTGTTCAACAGAAAATGTAATCATTTGTGCGTAGGTGGTCCAGAATATTATAGTGGTGGCCCAAATTGGGAGCAACCTTGCCATCATTTTCACTTCCTCGACCCTTGTCACTGAGCTAAGCTTCCATGGATTTGGAGCAGAGCAAGATGCATGCTCCTCAAAATCTCCCTCAGTTACGATAGCAGCCTTGTCCAATATTCTACGTACGTACACAGCCAGTATATAAATATAAACATTTTAATTCTAGATATATATAAAGTACTAAATAAAAATTAAGCAAAACATATTGTGTTAATTAACCTAAATTCTTGTGTGTGTTGGATTGTCATAGCCTCTGGAGTAGACGTACTCTCATAGAGCATGGCAGCATCATATGGAAGATCCATTTTCCTCTTCCTTATAGCAGCAGCAATGACTTGAAAAATGTGAACAATAGGACTTCCTGCACTTTTCTTGTATCGGTACCTTTTAGTACCGAGAAGGAATATTATGATGGCAATGAACATGGATACTGAACAAACACCATATGCCCAAATCCGTCCAACTTCATCTTGGATGTAAACAAGCACTGTAACTGCTGTCAATGTCCCTAAGCTGATGAAGAAGAAGAATCTGTTGAAGAAATATGCCATTTGCGCCTTTTCCTTGTCATCTTTCTCATCAAATTGGTCCGTTCCAAATCCTGACACACTAGATTTTAAGCCACCAGTACCCAATGCTATGAGATATAAAGCTAAGTATAGTATTCCCATTTGAAAACCATTTGCTGGTTGGCAATTGGCATCATGACGATGGCATGGAGAGGGTCGCAGTTGGGGCAGGCTGGTCGCCACTGTTAACATCCCAGTTCACTGAAGTAGTACAGTATATATATGATCAAATTCGAATATAAATTCTTCGAAAAGTGTTACTGTATGAATTACTCCATTACCAGTGTCTGTATAAGAGCAAATAGTGCAATAGTTTTGTATCTGCCGAGGAAAGAGTCAGCAAGAAAGCCTCCAAGCAAGCAGAGGAGAAAGGAGGTGCCCATGAAATCTGTTACAATATTGGCTGAATTTGAACTAGCCAAATGCATAGTACCACCTAAGTATGTCACCAGATTTACTGCTATTCCCATCGTTGAAAGCCTTTCAACTATTTCAATCCCTGCAACAATAAAAAAATACATTCATTTACCAAACGGGCATTATTATTGATTTGAAAGCAAAATATAGAAATTGGAGTATCAATTTTATATATGAACCAAACAAAACGTACGGCCAAAACACAGTTTGAGGATCAGGTATAGTATTTTTTTTTATTAACCAGAACGGGATCTTGCTACCTAGGAATCTGTCATGTGTTCTCGTGAACCATTAGAATATCCAAACGTACAATTCTTAATTTTTTCTCAAATCTATATAATTTCATGACATGACGCAAGTTTAGTTGGAGAAGCAACATGCATATTGCTAAATTAGGTCTTAGGCCTAA
Source organism: Solanum gracilifrons (assembly GCA_029582605.1). Taxonomy (NCBI): domain Eukaryota; kingdom Viridiplantae; phylum Streptophyta; class Magnoliopsida; order Solanales; family Solanaceae; genus Solanum; species Solanum gracilifrons. The sequence continues at coordinate 6,305 of JAJOOH010008584.1, read as the reverse complement.
CTCACACCCTAAAAGCTAGCTCAAAGGGAGGAGGATTGCCCAAGCCTTATAAGGAGTCCACCCATCTCATTAACCACTGATGTGAGACTTTTGTCATTCTTTAACACCCCACCTCACGCCCAGTGCTTAGCATCTGGTGCGTGGGCAATTTTGATTTTTGGGGGCCTCAACATCGGGTGAGACGGGCCCTGCTCTGATACCATGCTAAATTAGGTCTTAGGCCTAATTCACACCCTAAAAGTTAGCTCAAAGGGAGGAGGATTGCCCAAGCCTTATAAGGAGTCCACCCATCTCATTAACCACCGATGTGAGACTTTTGTCATTCTTTAACACATATGCATATATATATTTATATATATACACCGGCAATTCAGCTAATTACTTAACCATAACCATTTCAACAATTAGTATTTAATAATACAAGGAGGATATTTTGAGATGGTGAAGCCAGCCTACTTAGCTTTATCATATAATATATATAGACAACTTCAAATTAAAAATTCGAAATTAATACAAACCTAAGATAAGAGTAGCAGGTACCCAACCACCAGTTTTAGACTTATCAGCAGGGGACCCTTTGTAGTCCACAGCATCTGCAACAGTCAAACTCATCTGAAACAAAGTAGTACGTAATTACTAATTATCAAGAGAAAAGAATCAATTGTGATGATGCTTTTTAATTAACTTTTACTACTAACCTTTTCTTTCTTTTCAACTTAGTGAAAGAGTTGAAAAATAAAAGACTACTCGAGAATTAATATGTTATTATTGAATTCTTCTTTCACTATGTATGTATATAGTCACACTTTATTTTCCTCCCTCATTTTATAGGCAAACGTTTTCGACAAAAAGTGTCCCTCCACTACTAGATTGAGACACATCATTGCTTGGTTGGGATTAGGCATATCCCATTTTAAAGATGGAAGGTTCTAGCATATATATTTTAGCTATCATTTTATTTTTATCATACTTGATTGAAGTTAAAATAATTAAACTCACTATTTGAACTTTAAAGTTGAAAAAAGAGTATTCCAAAATTAGAATCGAGCTATGGGAAAAAAAATCATAATATAAAATGCTTCTCTTTTAATGAAATTTTATGCAACACACTAGTCAAATGGATAGTTAGAGTTAAATTTGTTTGAACACGAGTTTCATTTAAAAAAAAAAGAGTTAGAAGAACCAAAAAGACAAAGCCAAAACATTGAGGGAAGGAGAGGGTAAACTGATATCCCTCTGACTTCGTTTCTGATGTTTTTTGAGTGAAAATTATCGTTTTACTTGAAATAATCCTCACATTAAATAAGTTTTTAAATTGGGAAATTTTTATGTACTTTTTCGCATTGAAGTTGTAATAATGGAAATAATCATACAATAAATGTTGACTAATAAATAATATTTTATTATTTGTAAATAATATTTATTATTATTGGTGGAGATTTTAATAGCCATATCGGGGCAACTTCTAGTGGCTTCAATGATATGTGGAAGTTTTGGTTTTGGGGAGAGGAGTGGATGGGAGGTGGAGCTTTGCTTTCAGATTTTACTAATGCTTTTAAGTTGGTAATTGCTAACTTGTGCTTTTGAGAACCACTTAGTTACCTTTTGTAACACAATAGCTAAGACTCAAATAGATTACTTACTCCTTAGAAAGAATGATAGAGGCCTTTGTAAGGATTGCAAGATTATCCCGAGGGAGAATTTACTATCTTATACAAGCTTTTGGTGATGAACTTGGAGATTAAGGGGGATAGAAGGAAGAAAACCTCATTTGACCTACCTAGGATTAAATGGAGTGGCTTGAACCCTTCCCTTTCTAGGGAGATGGGGAGAAGTTAATTGGTGTGGATTCCTAGAGTGGTAGCGGGGATGTGAGCAACATATGGTATAAGGCAACTAGTTACATTAGGGAAGCAAATATAGAGGTGCTAGGGGCATCGAGGGGTAACTTTGGTGGTCATCAAAGAAATTGGTGGTGGATGGAGAAGTCCAAGGCAAAGTGAAAACAAAGGAGATTGCATATACAAAGTTTGCGGAGTGCGTGACGAGGAAGAGAAGTGGACTCTTAAGGAAGTCTATAAGACGACGAAGATAGAAGGTAAGTTAGCGGTTATGACGGCTAAGGCGGTATCTTTGAAACGCTTATATGTTGAGCTAGGGGACAAAGTTGGGGAAAAGAAATTGTATAAGTTCGCGAAAGTGAAAGACAAAAAGGCTCGCACTTGGATCAAGTAAAGTGCATCAAGGAGAGGAAAGACAAGGTGTTGGTGCAACACACCTCCATTAAGCAAAGGTGGAAAGCACACTTTCATAAACTCTTAAAAAGAGAAGGGAACAGAGACATTGTGTTAGATGATTTGGCGCAATGCGATAGACTTTGGGATTTTGGGTATTACAGGTGTTTTAGGGTTGAGGAGATTATACGTGCTATTAGTGGGATAAGGAGGGGAAGAGTGATTGAATCCAATGAGATTCCAGATAAATTTTTGAAAAGCACAAGAAAAGTAGGCATGGAATGGTAAACTAGATTGTTTTATGCTAGTTTTAAGACAACGAAAATGCCTAACGAATAGAGGTGGACTATAATGGTTCCATTATACAAGAATAAGTGTGATATTCAATACTTTAAAAATTACAGAGGTATTAAAGTGCTAAGGCACACTAGAAAGATTTGAGAGACAGTAGTGGAGATGACGGTAAGGAGAGGGTTGCCCATTTTCGAGAACAAATTTGGATTCATGCCATGACGATTGACTACTGAAGCCATCCATATTGTGCGAAGACTAGTTTGGGAAATATAGAGAAAGGAAGAGGGACCTACACATGTTGATCATTGACCTTGAAAAGGCCTATGATAAAGTCCCGAGGGATGTCCTCTGAAGGTTCTTGGAGGCTAGAGGTGTCCCAATGATTTATATTACGGCAATAAAAGACATGTATGATGGAGGCAAGACTTAGGTTAGAACAGTGAAAGGAGACTCGGAGCACTTCCCAGTGGAGATGGGGCTACATCAGGGATCAATTCTTAGCCATTTCTAATTTGCCTCTGTGATGGATGAGTTAATGCGGTCTATTCAAGAGGAGGTTACATGTCGTATGTTATTTTCGGATGACATAGTATTGATTGATAAGACATGGGACAGAGGTAATATTAGGTTAAAGGTTTGGAGACAAACTTTGAAGTCCAAACGGTTCAGGTTGTGTAGGAATAAAATGAAATTGTCACAAACCAAACGACTAAGCCGTGCCAGCACCTACTCTAACACCTAGATAGGAAAATCCTCACCAGCTGCTTGAAAACTGTTAATGAGGAAGTAAACAAATATAAACTTCTGACCCTCTTTAAATACATAAAATACTTTCAGTATTTGATAAAAATAAAATATCTTTAAAAAATATATGGAACCCTCCCTAGGAACTAGTCTAGATAGGTACAAGAGCTTCTAAGAGAATGAAACATCCTTGAATTTTCTTTTTTGAGCAGGAGTAGCCTCACCAAAGATGACTATAAGAGGCAGCCATACCAACAGAAGAAAACAACACACTACACTTGAACTTGTATACTGCCATACTTTTATCTTTCATACTATTCCGTAATTTTTGAGTTCACAATTATATAAGAAAAGTGAAATAAAAAGTCAGTATAAGTTATACATGTAGAGACTCTATCAAACTATAATATCTAATCGTGCATTAGATAGAGGCAAGGTACCAACAACTCTATACACACAAGTACTTCAAAAACTCTAAAACAAAATCCTTGTAACTCAAGGGAAATGTACTAGACACCACACTGGTGATCGAGTCGGAAAAAAAAAATCGCTGACTCAATTTATTTTAGTACTTTTCTTTATCAATTATATTACATTAACCAGCAAAAAAGTCGACTACTCTCTTTTAATAGCCGATTGAGTCAAAATTTCAATTCACTGATTGTCACATAGCTTGAGTGAATAACAAGTAATAGAATTACTTTATTACTTGTATGATTGTGTACACTTGCGTGTGCACTTTTGGAGCAACAATATCCTTGCATGGAAAGTGAAAATTGGAACAATGGGCATCTCTCTCTATATATACATATACATATTTTTTAAAAGCTTGAAAATGTACAAATGGATTTTTCTATTCGTCGAATTTTCGATAAATTGATGATCGAGATTTGGTGGTGTGTCATCTTGAAGTTATGATTAAAATTTGAAGGTATTCAATGAAGATTTGAGCACTTTGATGATATATTTGACTCATTTTGTTTCGTGGGTTGAACTTTATGGGAAACGAAACACAATTTTCGTATAATATTATATAATTTTGTATAACTCTAGTAGGAATTTAGGGAAAGATATCAGAGAGCTCTCTTGGCTCTTCTGATTAAATTGAGAATTCGCTTTGTTAGTTAAATTCTAATCTTACCACAAAAATGTTCTAACACCAACTATGAGAAATCCTCTAATTCACATGTGATGTGTAACAATGTAAAAGTGTGTGTAAATTATTTATGCACATAAGTCGTTTGGTAGAGTGTATCAGAAAAAATAATACATGCATTATCTTTGTGTATCACTAATAACTTGTTTGATACTCTTTTCCAATCTATGTATACACTCTATTGTGTATTAGGGTGTATATTACTTTTTAATTCACCAAAGCAAACAATGCATAAAAATATCTATGTATAATTAATGCAATCATAACTAATACAAGCATTAATAATGAAAACATTACTAATATACTCTATTTAACATTATTCTTATACATTCTACCCAAGGACTCTTAATATACACTTTTACATAAGATTAATATTATTATTAACAATGAAATGTAGTATATTGGGCGTATTATAAACAATTGTTGAACAAAAGTAAGTTGGGTATACACGAATATAAACTGAAAACATGTGAATACAACATATTGTGGTGGACGGTGTACTTTCGAAATTAAAACTTTGTTATGTTAAACTCTGAAAATAAAAATAGTTGTAAGTAAGATTTGGTAGAGTATTGGCGGTGGTGCGATATGGGGCTTGGAACATGCATTACCATTACTTTACAAATTGTTTCATCCACCCTCCTTTAAGTGTTGTAGCTGTATTGATGATTTTGAGACTTGTAAGGCTCTAAACGCCTCATGCTGACCCACAAGCGCACAAAGCTATCACCTTTTGTTTTCCTCCATTCCCTTATGTGTTTGTTTGCCCAATCAATAAAAACAAATAGAGGGGACAAATATCACTATACCGACCTTCTGCTTATGGATATATATATATATATATATATATATATCTATTTGTTATGTTCACAATTTTATCATTTGATATAATAATATGTTCCACATATATATTATATCACTAACAAAATATTAATGAAACACAATAGTCATTGATTCTGACGGTTGTGTTCACTCTTATGCTTCATCATACAATCTAGGTGTGTTTGGTATGGAGGATCAATTTCCTCACGTTTGGTTGGTTTAAATGTTTGGAAAATATTTTTCAAATCAACTCATTTTCCTCATATTTAAGAAAAATGAATCCCCTTCCAAAATTATGGAAAACATTTTCCTAAACTCTACTTCATCCTTTAATTTTTTTTCTTAACTTGTCCATACCCCGTGTTGCCATTGAAATTTTGTGGGACTCAACAAGACATGTTCAATTGAAAGTGTGTTCAGTTTCAATTAGAATTCTTGGAGGCTACTCAACCCTAAACCCTAGTACATGTCTATATAAAAGGTACTATATTCCCTTAAAAGGCATCTCAAATATTCCGCAAATTGATGAATTATTCCGTCAAATCTAAATCATCCTAGTTCGAGAAATACGCCACTAACGACACTCAAATCATGGAAAAATCTTAGGAGAGTAGAATCAAGGGAGGAACAGAATTGTACCCGCACTATTATCAATAAAATATTCATGTTTCTTTAGATTTTATTTGTGTGGTTAATTTATTTTCCATATGTTTAAAATTTGTTGCAAACACCGCGTATCCGACCATCCCCATTCAAGAAAAAATAAATTTTAAATTTTTTTTATTTTTTAAATTTCAAATATATTTTTATCCCTACCCCAAACAAGCTAAAAAAAATTTAAAATTATTTTTGAAAAATGTTTCAAATTTAAAGATTTTTTTTTATCTCATCCAAAATTTCTTTGGAAATAAATTTTCAATTTTTTTATTTTTTACGTCACTCTCCAAGCCACACGCCACCCCCCCCCCCAACAAGGCCACCCCACCCAGGCCAACACCCCTCCCCCGCCACTCCCGTCAATAATTTTTTAAGAAAAAAACTTTTTCATTTTTTAT
>JAJOOH010008583.1:0-25457 GCA_029582605.1 Solanum gracilifrons | reverse complement strand
ATATATGGATCTTGGGTTTGAAAGATAAGTTAATAAGTGCATGTTTTAAGAATGCAAGTATGTGTAATGTTTTGAAAAGTACTTCAGTAAAGTAAAAAAGTCTCTTCTTTGTAAAGGGTGAATTGAGCATAAAGTTATATTAATTATTTTGAGAGTAGTATCGAGCACTGAATAGGGTTAGAGTCTTTTATAACTCAGAAGTCCCATAAAACTACGTAGCCATTATAAGATAGGATAGCATTGATTCTTCATGCGACTCCTCACTATTTCAGAGAAGACATATTATGGATCCATAGTCACAATATCATCCAATACCCCGACAAAGTATAGATTGGCCCTTGCAACATGGGCGAAAAGTTGTATCATTGTTAGACTCATTGTAATGGTTGTCGGTTAGAGAAACTCCCCACAAGTAAAGTATGTTGTTTTCTTATTGCTTTTATTGCATATCTTATTGTAAAGCTTAAAAGGTTTTCATCTCTTATTCATGTATTGGAATATTGTTGAGTTGCTCTTCGTCATTCAGTTCTGTAATGGTTTAATCTAGCCCGTTTACATACGTGTACATTCAATGTAGTGACGTCATTTGACCTGCATCTTTTATGATGCAGATAAAGGTGTTCAGGATCATCAACATGCATTTTGTTGAGATCACCCTACACTCGCAGAAACTATTTGGTGAGGCCTCCTTTCTTTCGAGAGACTCCATTTTAATTTCCGTCTAAGTAGTATTTAAGGTGTCGTGAGTCTTGTCCCTACATCTATCTGTTATATAGACAAATAGAATTAGATGTTTCCATTGTTTCGCAGGATGCGTATTTAACTTATGACTTATGTTTAGTATTTGCAAGGCATTATATTAAGACTTTCTCGAATGTCTAAATGTTTATCTATTTAAGCTTCCACATATTGTTTATAGTCATGTAAGTAATGTAGTCATACCAAGGGTTTACTTGGGGATCAGAAATGGTTCTCGGATGTCGGTCATGTCTAAGGTGTAGGCTCTGGTCGTGACATGGACTTAACATCAACTAATAATTCAATGGACTACGTTGATGCTTGATGTTTTAGAAAAATTAGGAAGAAACTCCTTCGCTTGAGGGTAAAGAATAAAATAAGGTAAACAAAAAAGAAATATCTTACCCCAATCATGTGTTTTTCAAATTTGTTTATTATTATTGTCTCTCCCACAACTTGATCTATTAATTTTATTAGAAAAATAATACACAATGTGTGTATTTGTCACTGTTCACTCATTATGTGAACATGAATTATTAAATTCTCTCTCGAATCAAAACACAAAGGAAATTAATTAAAGAAATGAAAATCCCCGCGCACCATATATAGAAGTTTTCTGTGTGAAATAAATTTAACAGTTAATTGCACATTTCTCTGTTCTCTTCGTTTCTTCTTCAATAGAAAGCGAATATCAAAATTTCAATGCTAAGAACTTCGGGGAAACATATCAATGGATTGGAGATGAATCATTTATGAAAATTTTTAAATGATTTCAAATTGTCATGGAAAAGATAACCCCAAGAATTTATAATGAGTGAATGGTTGTAATTTATGACCGAAAAAACATGAAGGTTGAAATTGTTGTGATTATTAATAAGAAATTAGTCTTTTTTTAATAAATAAAATATGTAGCTTAATAAGGGGGTATTAATTCTCTAAAATTATATAAATAATATTGAAGTATGTATGTGATGAAAATTTTAAGAGGAAAATACGAGTGTGAATTGACGAATGATTTACTACAATTTGTTCATCTACTCTTTCTTATGAGGTACCTCAAATTTTGTTGAATTTAGAACTTAATCAACTGTTGCAAATAACACTGGAGATTTTTTAAGAAGAAGAGTAGAAAACCTAAAAAAAGTTGTAGTTTAAAAGTGAGAGGAGACCCCTCTATTTATAGCTAACAAATATTAGTATGAATAGGTGCTAATTGTGCCTTATCAGAAAAGTCACAACCCTTCAAAAAAGTCATTGTTCATTGGAAAAGTCTCAACCCTTTGAAAAGTCACAACTCATCGGAAAAGGCACAACCTTTTGGAAAAGTCACAACCATTTGAAAAAATCACAACCTGTCAAAAGTCACAACCCTTTAGAAAAGTCACAACTCATCGAAAAAGTCATAACCCTTCAATGTGGTAAGGTATCTACTTCTAATATAGTACTGATATACTATGAGTTTACGGTATTTATGATGCATTTCACTTAGAGTATGTTTGTGTCTTGGGCTATTTTGTTATTAGGAATAATGTTTTGTGTGTAATTCTTGCAGGAAATAGGCTTGGATGTGGTTGATATGAAGATACGAGCTGAAAAGTGCTGAAGTAGCCACCAACGGAACCACCCATGGACCGTAGGTGATGCATCGTAGGTGGAAAATCAGGGAAGACTGACCAAGTGTGGACCACAGAGCAGACGATGGGCCATAGGTTGACCCACGGGCTGTCCTGCACAACCGTCAACGGTGTCTCGTTGGTCCAAGTTAGGGTTTCTACCTGACCCGATGTGAACCCCAATCAATATAACCCTTCACTTTCAAATTTATTTCCCATTTCCATTTTCTCTCCTCAACCATTTTAGACCTTCCACTTACCCATATTCTTCCATTAATAACCCCCAAATCACTCCCAAAAACTGATCCAAATCAATTCCAAATCCCATATCTCCCCTCTTCTCTCCCAAATCATTCCAACATTTCCATTTTCTTCCCCAACACTTTCAAAGTCCGGGTTCGGTGTCAAGGATTTTAGTGCACTAACACACTCACCAACTTCGATTTTCTTGTAAGGTAAGCGATTTCAAAGTAACTTTGAACTTGTCATTGTTTATCATTTGAAATCACAAAGTTGAACTTGACCTTGGGTTGTTAATCTGCTATTTGAATGTTGAATTGTACTTAGAAACACCTTGGAATGATGGTATGTGAGTGTGTAGTGAATTAAAACCAACTAAATCGGTCGTTAGGTCTAATTGGGAGTTTTAACTTAGAGTTCGTATGTTAAAATGTTGAATTGTGTGTCATCGAAACCCTAAGGAGGATGAACTACCATACATTATGTTAAAATGCATGATTAGACTTAGTTTGATAGGAGAAAATGTTGAAATTGTCGGTTGAATGCAAGTTGAACTTTATGCCTGGAACAATATTGATCTACGAACCCCACCCACGGACCGTAGGTCAACCTACGGACCATAGGTAGGGGTCCGTGGATCAGTAGCACATAAATATTGGGTGAATTCAGGTACCACGGTGTGGACTACGATCCTTCGTTTGATCGACGGACCATTTTGCACATTTGTGGTTCGAGTACTGAAACTCAACAAATGCACCACCTGACCTATAGAGGGGACCCACGGGCCGTCATTCCATCGACAGACCATAGGTACCCACCATGGATCACAAGTTCAACTACTATCTGAATTTTTTTTGTGTTGTTGCTGGGGTCCGAATCTTGTTCTAAAATTATTTCATGGGTTCTTTTGTATTCTTCGGGTACTAACTAAGCTTCCACAGGTACCATGGCTCCAAAACAAGCTCCTACCTACGCACGAGGAGGCAAGTCCAAATCAGTCACCCCTTTTCTACACCTAACAGATGAGGACAGCGATACATAGTGCGTCCCACCTGCCACCAGGGTCTTTTTCACTGTACCCCGCACTGCTAGGCGATCCCAGCAGGTTATTTCTACGAGTGATGAGGTCAAGGTCACCGCCCCCAGTTTAAGGAGGAGGCCACACATTCATGCTCTGAGTCGCCGTCCGGCTTTAGTTCTTGCGGCAGTCCTGCTTCTTCATCTGATGTTGATAGCTCAGGAGACATCCGATACCTCCAGAGCTGAGCCTGTCCTTAATGTTGATGAGCCAAACAGATGGTGCGTGGATGGCCAGTACCAGATATAAGAGAATGACACCATGCTGAAGGAACACCGAAAGATGGCTAGGACCGTTACTGAGGAGCGCAGGTTCCTTACAGGCAGCCTCCACACTACACTAGTTATTAATTAGCTTTTTCGGAGGCACAAATGTGAGTGGATGGCACGTCCCCCAGGAACTACAGTGAGGAGATGACTCGGGAGTTTTATGCCTCATATGTTGCCACCATACGAAATTCCATATCCAAGAAGGCTAAGCGACTCTCCCAACCTCCACTTCAGTCCACATTGGTGCGCAATCCTGATCGACATCACAGAGGCCACCATTCACCGGTTCATCTATGGCCCAGACTACACTCTGCCCATTAATACAGTAGAGTGCAACTACATGATGGGCATCATTCAGAGCGGGGCATTTCAGAGCGATGCCGAGTAGAGGGAGACATTTCTACAGTGGATGGCCCGACACATAGCTGAGGATCGCGAGGGTACTGAATGGGTGAGGGATATGACACTACCTATTAGAAAGGCAACTTTTAGCTTAGTAGCGAAGTTCTTCTAGCTATTGGTTCGTAATAGACTGTCCCGTACTCATGCGGACAATGGTGTCACTTGGGATCGCGTTGTGATGATTGCTGCTATTATGGTGGGTTTGGAGCTTGATTTCTCCTGCATCCTTATTGTCGAGATCCACGATAGGGCCTTCTAGACCACGACCACTTTATCGTTCTCGTGTTTGATATTCCATCTCTACAGGGAGGCTTCAGTGCTTATTTGACATTATGATAGGTTGCTTGAGGTGACCAAGACATTGGACATCAACCTCATTCGGGATGATGCCAATCTTGTTGTTCTACGGAGAGAGCCACAGGTTGATGTCCCACCATTGGGTGCTGATCTTACTGCTGATGTGGAAAAGGTCCATGATGACGACTCTTCTATTCCAGGCATTACTGATGCATATGCTTTACCTTCAACTACCACTAGTCAGGCCCCGAGCTCATCCCGAGCCACCCCCTTTTCAGGGTCCACTGTCGTTCCGTTGGCCAGAGTCCAGAAGTTGGAAACCCAGATGGCCATGTTGCTACAACATATAAAGTTGTGGATGCAACGTCTCTATTGTGGAGTATGAGACTAGGATGGAGCAGATGATGGATCAGAAGATTTATGTTATTCATAAGTGTCTGGATGCGTTCGAGTTGAGAGTCTTGGAGAGGCATGCCCCTACCATTGATGTGACCACATTCCAAACGGAGTTATCTAGACTTCGTGCTGATGTTGATGCCTTGCTAGGCCCTGCTGATGAGGTACCAGAGTCTGCACCCGAGGTGGAGGAGGACGAGGTGGTGATGACTGCCCTATTTGGCGACACTATACCACCACCCGATCCTTCCCGTGCTGCTAGGAAGCTCATCACTACGATCACACTTTCGACACTGATGAGGCTCGGATATTGAAGAAGAAAGAGCGCCAACAGTTTGCGGTGGCCCAGAGGGAGTCTATACTTGATAAAAAAAATGAGACATCAGCAAGCTCGTGAGATAGATGGTGGCCTATCTGGTATTTCTAGCACTACTGATGGTGCTCCCATAGTTGGTAAGGGTGCTACTGATGGCATCACAAGTATTGATCCAGCGGGTTCTAGGAAACCGAACCCACCCACTTCTTGATGGGTCTTCGGCACATTTGCACCATAAATTTGCTTCACCCTATTCTTTACTTTTTATTTTGTGAATGAAGGGCAATTGCACCTTATTTTGTTGGGGTGGGATAAATGGATTGTGCGTGATAGGGTATTGTCTGAGTAACCCAACTCATAATCCTCTCTTGGGGTTTTCTTGCTTGTGTTCTTTTCCCCCAAGAGGTTGTTTTATTTTTATGTTGAACTGGCATGTTTAAGATTGTATGTGTAGAAGTAAGTAGATGAATGAAAGCATGATGACATAAAGAGCATAAAATTGATACCGGTCCAAAACTTGAAATGTGCTAGATAATAGGCTAAATGAGTTGAATGTGTTAGATATTCATATGACATGATAAGGAACCGGTATGATAGCATGACTTAAGCTTAAACTTTAACTAGGTAATTCAATAATCTGATAATGAAACAATGTACCAAGTGTGTGTGAGAAAAGTTTGAGTATTTATGCAGTATGTGACAAGCTAGAACTTGCCCCGTCGGTCCTGCTAAGATAATCTAGGCTAGAAGTTGGGAAATAATCATAGGCCCTTGTTCAAATAAGTCCACTCAAGCCTAAAAGTCAACCAAAAGAAATAAATTCTCCATTTGATCCAAATGTTTGAGCCTAATGAATACCACTTTTGTTTCAATTCACCTTCCCTAAAAAGATTGTTTTGGCCCCGGTCCCTCTTTGGACGTGTGCACCTTAACTTAGGCAAAAGCCTAAGTTGAGGGTGGCTAATTCAAAAAGATACCTTAATCTTGGCCCTGGTCCAACATCGGATATTGTGCACCTCAACTCATGTAAAATACATAAGTTAAGGGTGGCTATGAAAAAAAAATGATTGAAAAAGGTATGAAAGAGTTTTGTGTAGAATAAAGAAAAAGAAAAGAAAAGAAAAGAAAGAAAAAGATGTGGTTGAAGTCAAAAGAAACAAAAAGAGCAATAAAAAAGATGCTGAAGAAAAAAAAGAAAAATAAGAATGTGTAAAATAAGAGCGATAAATGCAAAATCACTCTGTGTTGAAAAGAGTCGAGGGAAAGAGCAGAAAAAAAATGTCAAGAGTTGGTTGAGAAAAGAGGTAAAAGCCAATGTAATGTCAATGAAGGCAGAAAGTCACTAAAAAGTACCCAAATGTACCCTACCTGACCCTGAGCCTACGTTACAAGCTAAGAAAGTCTTATAGTGATCCTAGTGACTAGTTTGGAGAGTCTAAGCAGTGAAAATAAGGGCAAGCCTATGGTATTGAGCACTAACTGTACTTGAAGTCACTTTTGAGCGTGAGTGTTGAATGAATCCTTAAACTTGAAATTCATATCTATTGTGAGTGAAAATGAATTTTTTTTGAAGTGAGGGCACTAGTTACATTGTTGGAGAATTGATACCTTAGTGATTGTGAAAACTGTATGTTGTGGTTTCTACTGGTCGATCTATGTCATGTTTTGATCCGCATGAGTTATCTTGTTGAGGCTAGATGAAAAGATTTGCACTAATGTGATGGAATCGAATGAGAAAGATGTGTGATTGCTTGAGTTTGTATGTCTGTTTCTACATAAGTGTTGTTTAGAGTTTAGTGTGTCGCTTGAGGACAAACAACAAGTTTAAGTTGAGGGTGTTGATATATCGTGAGTTTACGATATTTTTTATGTGTTTCACTTAGATTTTGTGTGTGTCTTGGGCTATTTTGTTATTAGGAATAATGTTTTGTGTGTAATTCTTGCAGGAAATAGGCTTGGATGCAGTTGATGAAGATGCGAGCTGAAAAGTGCAAAAGTAGCCACCAACGGAGCCACCCACAGATCGTAGGTCCAACAACGGACCGTAGGTGATGCATCGTAGATGGAAAATCATGGAAGTCTGACCAAGTGTGGAACCACAGAGCAGACGATGGACAATAGATCGACCCACGGGCCGTCCTGCACATCTGTCGATGGAGATCTGGGAGTTGAGGGTCAGTATCTGAAGAATGTTTCCAAGTGTTGAGCCACTGGGGGGATCTACGGACCGTAGGTCGACCCACGGTCTGTAGGTCGAAGCGCCGATTGAAACCGCGTCCTAACAGTTTATTTCCTTATTTTGTTTCCTGTTTAATTTAGGATTTGTTTTCTATAAATATGAGTTGTAATCCTCGTTTTTTAGGGCTAGACATTATTGTAAGGTTTTAGTTTTAGTCTTTTGGAATTATTTTGCAAACTTTGAGAAATTTAATATCCAGAAGTTGGTTTATGCAAGAACACTTTTGAATTTCAATTCAAGATTTGGGTTTTCATCTATTCTATCTGTAAGTTCATGAGTCCTTTTAACCTAATTATGAATTGTGAACTCTCAAACATGAGTAGCTAAATCCACAACTAGGGTTGTGGGAACCATGAGCAATTAACAAAGTATGAATAATAATTAAGTAATTCATGAATAATGTTTATGCATGTATTGTTAATCCTTTCATTTAGAAGTCTTTTTAACGATTGCAAACGTTAGAACTCGTCTCGTTCCTACTTGCCGAACCAAGGAGGTAATGAATGAGAAAAGGATTAAACAACAGAGATTTAGTGGATGCTATCTAATAGTCTAATGTCAATTGGAGTGAGGTCGAAAACTAAGTCATACATTGATGTGATGACTAATCTGAGGTAAAGGTAAGGGTTAGTAAAGCATACACCCATAACCGAACCAAGATGCGTGGTGAAATTCCCCATTTGGAGGACCAATCACTTAGGGATACCCAACTTACCAACTTTGCATGTTAAACACTAGGAAATGATTACTATTATTAGGATTATTGCGTTAAGAGCTTGTGGGGAACACATATGCCCTAGTTTCTTTCTCATATTGATAATTCTAAGTGTTAATCTTGCTTCCTTGTTACTCATTTATTCAAATCAACAATCTGTTACTTTAGTTACAAAAACCCTGTTTACTTTTCTCGGAAATAGTTTGACTGAAAAGAGATAATCGTGAGTTAAGTTTAAGTCTGAACCATATTCCTCGTGGGATCGACCTCAACCTACAAGTTGGGTTCTTTACTCGATAACGATCGCTTATACTTCTTTAATAGAGGTGTAATTTGAGCGTATCAAATATAATTAATTAAATGAATAAATAAATAAATAAAATTGAGTATTTTTAATTGGGGGTATTATAGTAATTCAATAGTCAAGTTTGAGAGTTCATGAATTTAAGGTAATATAGAATAGATAAATATATTACCATTGAATAATTTTGAGGTCTTATTTTTTGGGGCCTAAAGCCATTGCTTCTTTGGCTTTAGGGTGGAGCTGCCCCTTCCAATAAGTTGCAGTAGGTAAATTTAAATTTAATCAAGAATCACTATCTTGGAGATATGCGACTATTTGGAAGTTGTTATTATTCATCTCAAAATAAAAGCTAGTAGAAGGATGCAAACAAGTCTCAATTTAATGAAACAATGCTTTGAACTGACATGGTGGGAAGTTGTAATGACCCTCCAGGTCATTTGCTCCGCTTTCTGATCTTTTCAGTATTTAGAGACTTTATGTAGCGACCTATAGTCATTTATAACTTGCTATTGACATTTCGGTAGTCGGGTTGTTCATTCGAGTTTTGTACAAGTTTCTATATTTTGGAGCCTTTGAAACATGAACCATTGACTTCAATCAAAAGTTCAAGAAGACGACTTCAGAATGTAATTCTGACAACTTCATCAACTTCGGAATGATTGATGCACGCCGCGAGGCTTCTGGTGCAAGTTTGTGTCATTAGGCATTTTAACTTGAAAGCTTTGGCCAAAGTTTGACTTTGTTCAATATTCTTGGTAAATACGATTGGATGATAATTTCATCAGCACGGTTAGCACTGGAATATCAAGTTTGGTATAGAACAACCTTTCGTACGGTTCTCAAAGATTTCGGTCTCATTCTAAGCCCATTGTGGATGTTGGCTAAAAATGGAGCTTGAATGTGAGATTCACTTTTCATCGAGATGAACTTGGATGAAAGTTTAAATGGTTTTGTTGAGTATGGATTTCCAAATTTGATGGGGTAGCATATTTGTTTTTGCACGCATGGGGTTCCGAATGAATCCTAGACTCCCTATCGAAGTTTTCGAAGTTGAGCAAACCAGCTGATATGCATCAGCTGGTGCTACCCTTATTCCCTTCACGTTAGCTCACCTATGGCTATACTTTTGAAGACCAATGTGTTGACCTCACACGTTCGCGTTTTGTGTTCTGCATTCACAGAGAATTTAGGCTTTGGGCATCACAATCATGGTCGATCTTCTGCATTCGCGGAGGCCAGCGTCGGCTTCCTCCCGCATTCACGTGTTGGGTTCTGCATTCACGAAGACCAGTGGGGCTGACCCACCGCGTTTGCAGGCCCTTGTTCCACGTTTGCGGGTCCTTGCCCCACGTTCTAAAAGGCCTATTGACGGGTCTTTTTAATTAAAGACCAATCGAGGATCAGCTTGACTTCATTCCTTCTTTTAACAATTTTGTGAGATATGGAGCTTAAATACGGCGATAAAAAGTGCTACACATTCGTTATGATCATGGATATACTTCAGAAGGTTCAAATCTGCTTAGGAAGCATTGACTTTAGGTAATTCTAACCTTGAAGGGGCTGCCTTGTCTCATTAATGGTGAATTTTAATGTATGTTGTCAATTGGACTGTTCTAGGCATCGAACAAGACACATTCTCGGTTAGTTGATTACAACCTTTAGGTGGAGTCAATTCTGGGATTTGCAATGTGGGTTTGACATTCCCATTTTGACTCGATGTTGGGTTTGTTTCCAATTATAGCGAATTTGGTGTCTAAATGTCCATATTAACATTGTGATAGAAAATTTGATAGTGTGGTAGTATTTGGAGGCATTTTGGAAGAGAATAGCTATTGTGTGGTGGATTCAGAGTGCACGTGATTGGTTTCAAGGTAGGCTTCAATCTACTTTCTTGATTGGGGTTTTTAGATAATTCTTAGTATGAAATACATATGATTTAGGATTGTTCCTTTGGAAGGTTTGAGAATTAAGGAGAACCTTTCTGATGAAGATGTTTCGGTTGAGATTTTAGACCGGCAAGTTCGAAAGTTGAGAAACAAAGAAGTTCTTTGGAGGAATCAATTAGTTGAGGGTGCTACTTGGAAGACCGAAGCCGATATGATGTCCCAGTATCCTTATCTCTTTCCCTCCACTCCTACACAAGCTTGATGTATTATCTTCTCATGGTTTTAGTCATTCTCATGTTTCCATATGTATCCATGTTCATGAAAACTTGATTTTGATGTTATTCTCCATGTTTATGTGCATTTTGAAAAAAATTACATTCATGTTGGGTTATTAGTTTCTCTCATACTCTATTCATGCTAGTTTGAGTCTCATTCGAGAACGAATGTTCCCAAGAGGAAGATACTATAACACCTCGAAAGTTGGAAAGTCAAAAGGGAAAGAAAATGCAGAAATTCCACTGAAGCAGTGGTCTACGAGTCCAACCTACGGACCGTAGGAAGTCCTACAGGCTATATGAAGTGAATCGTCGGACCCAAGGTTGAGTTTTGGAAAATTAAGTTTCTGAAGATTGAACCTACGACTTGACAGGACGAACCATAAGAATTTGCACGAGCTGTAAAGGGTACTCGTAGGATGATTTCAGAGACTTGGCTTAAGACCTCAGTTCCACGGAATTATTTTATGGGTCTTCATTTGTTCTACGGGTCGTAGAATGGGTTTTGTAGAAAGGTTCTAGACTTAGTGAAATTTTAGAGGGAAACTTGGGTTCTACAAATGAGGTGTACGGACCTTAGAAAGTTAAACGGAACATAGAAAGGTCTTGTGAGAAATGATTAAATTTTGGGTTTCTGAAGTTATTTCTATGGTTCACTAGTACAGGCCGTAGAAATTCCTACGGACTATATGTTACAGCCGTAGGGATCCGCGACATTTATTTTAAAAGGGTATTTGAGTCTTTTCCTATGCATCTAATACCTATACTACGTTGTTTTACCCCTATTTCTAAGTCCTATAACGACCCTTCTACCCCAAAATTTTCCCCAACTCTCTCATTCAATCAAATCTCCGAAATTCTCTCCAAGGTTTTCTTCAAAATCCTTTCTCTAGATCAAGAAAGAAGAAGCTAGGGTTTCCAAGTCAAGTCTCCTTTTCACCATTGATTCTAGGCTTTGATTTTCAAGGTATGTAGGGCCTCATCAATGGGTTTCATTCACCCATAAATCCCCAAGGTTTCCCAATTCTCCAAGTTAAATTTCAATTCAGTTGATTAGGTTTCCATTCAATTCTTCGTGGGTTCAATTTGTTTTATTTCAATTGTTCAATTTTGATCTTATTATGATTGTTTTGACTCAATTACATGCTTTCCAATTGTTTTCACATGAACCCATGCATTGATCATGATTTTGACTATGATAATTTACATGAATTTATGAAGAAGCTTGAATCTATGAATAATGAATTTATGAAGTTGTGCATAATTTATTAAAAAGAAAAGTTTTATGATCTAGGTTTCTTTAAAGATGAGCATCAATGAAATTGTGAAAGGATTTTCTCACATACTAAGGGATCATGGCCTTGTGAAAGGTTTCTCACTTAGATTTGATTCAAGATTTAATGAGCTACTCTATGATTTTTAAGCTTGGATTAATATTTGCATTATCTTTTTTCATGTATGATGATAACAATATGAAAATGACCATTCTGTTGGGATTTAACTTAGCATAGAGAGAACTTTGAGATGGAGGCTCAAATAGGGTAGTCTCTAGTAGCAACCTCTAGTTCTACACTATTTGCCCTTGTAGGCTTGCCTTAAATGGCCTAGCTAGAAGATCCACATATATCACATGATATGATATGGAGTTCTACCTTAGAA
Source organism: Solanum gracilifrons (assembly GCA_029582605.1). Taxonomy (NCBI): domain Eukaryota; kingdom Viridiplantae; phylum Streptophyta; class Magnoliopsida; order Solanales; family Solanaceae; genus Solanum; species Solanum gracilifrons. Next base: position 13,030 of record JAJOOH010008583.1, on the reverse strand, counting down.
AGTAGACTCTCCCTTCTCGATGCGGGAGTTACATCGGATTTCATGTTATAACTCTCATGGTCTATTGTCGGCTAAAGCTAATATCCAACAAAATGAACTAGATTTCCCTTAAAGACTTTATGAAGCTTTTACTCATGATTTAAGATGCATTGACCATAATTATGACTTACGATTCTTCTTAATTTTTTTTACTATGTTTAACTTGGTCATGCGTATCATGTTTTCAATTATGTCCTCTTACAATCATGCTTTCATGTTTTTTATGCATTTTTCTCATACTTAGCACATTCCATGTACTAATGCATTCTTGTGACTACATTGTTTCACTAATGTAGGGCTTGACGACTCTTCTCCCTCTGTTCGTGACTAGTTGACCATTTAGAGAGTTGAAGACTTGGTGAGTCCTCATACTCCAAGGACGATGTTGCCTTTATTGCTTTAATATGTCTTTATGTTTTGGATGTTTTATGTGGTGTACAGGTTACGTACCAACCACTCCTTTTGATGTAGTAGATGGTTTGTTAAGACTATGTTAGACTTTTGCTATAAATGTCAAACTCTCCTTTATATGAGATTCTTTACTCTTGTCTATTATATTGTGTTAAGTCTATATCAAGTGTCTTGTGTAGGGACTAATGGGGTCTTATATGCCATGTCACATCTAGGGTGTACTTTGGGTCGTGACACTTCTTAAGGTTCAAATGACGAAGATGGAATTATAGCACAATACAAAATAGACAAAATCTTCTATAATGCTCAATAATCTACAAAAGAGTCTATCCTCAACTAGACATGGAATAGGATTCAATAAGAATTCTGTAAAATCTGAAGAAAATCACTATGTCATGTTCTACACTCACTGTGGTCAACTTGGTCATCAGAACCACATGTGCAAAGAAGGAATGGTGAAGGAAATCTAAAACTAGTTCCCAACCATAAACCCTTACCCAAATGGGCCAGAAGAAACTTGATTCATCCTTTCACTCATAAACAGGGACCCAAGTGGGTCTGAGTACATAAATCTAACTTCTAATGAGTGTGCAGGAACCAGTGAGAGGGAAACAAAAGTAGTGGTATCTAGATAGCGCATGCTCCAAACACATCCTCGAAAACAAGGAGAACTCCCTCTCACTGAACAATTTCCAAGGCGAAAGTGTTGCCTTTGGAAATGAAAAGAAAGGAGGAATTCTAGGAATTAGCAGAGTGAGACTCACACCCTTTCAAGCAATAGATAATGTATATTATGGTGAAGGATTGCAAGACAATCTCCTGAATGTATCCGAATATGTGATAAGGGAAACGATGTACTATTCACCTCAATCGAGTGTCGAGTGATTAGTGCAAGCTCTGAGAAATTGGTCCTCCTTGGTAAGAGCTACAAAATACAAAGTTGACATTTTGGGTCCCAAAGAACAATCACCCCAATGCTTAAGTGCAATCACTAATAGCTCACTACTATGTCACAAAAGATTGGGACATGCAAACTTCTCATTGATGAACAAACTAATATCCAAGGATCTGGTCACTGCCAACTCAAAGGTTTAAAGAAGATCAAGTTTGTGGTGCATGCGCATGAGGCAAACATGCCAGATCAACTTTCAAACCTAAACGAGATGGTGAGCATATCAAAACCCCTTGAACTAATCCACCTGGATTTATGCAAACCAATTAGAGTTTAAAGGCGGGGAGGTAAAAGTTAGTTACATGACTTGTGCATGCTCAGTTTGACGATTATGTTCCTCTAGTCGGATTCATCAGTGTCATCTTTTCAGTGATGTGTCATACCTATCTCATCTAAATTAACTTTCACATTTTTCTCTATCAAGTGATTAACTTTGTCAAAAATTAGAAGGTACAAAGCTAGATTAGTGGTTCAAGGATACAATCAATAGGAAATGATACACTACGATGAGACAGTTTCCCCGGTAGCCAGAATGGAAGCTATACAAATGATAGTAGCCTTTACAACTCACATGGAATTATACTCTATCAAATGGACGTCAAGGGTGCCTTCTTGAATGGTTAAAGATTGAATCAGGCTCCATGAACATGTGCTCCAATGTGCTCATAGTTTAGGTTTATGTCGATGACATCATTTTTGGAGGGCTTCAGATCAAACAATCACAATCTAGAACATCAATTCATCAACATAAGTACAACAAGGAGCTACTAAAGAAGTTTCACATGCATGAAGTTAAGACGAATGACACCCTAATTGCAACTACCGAGATCGATAAGGATGAACTCGGTTCCCTTGTCAATGACATAAGGCATAGAGGAATGTTTGGATCTCTGCTATATCTTACCCTTGTCAATGTGTTGGACTTTGTGCATGTCTCTATTCATGTCCGAAGGAATACCGCTTGAAGGTTATCAAAAGGATTCTACGATATCAGAAAGGAACTTTGAACCTGGTCCTGGTACCATTAGGTGACTTATTTGAACTGGTTAGCTTTGCAGATGTAAATTATGCTGGTTATTTCGTGGACAAAATAAGGACATCTATAATGACTCATTTTCTAGGACTTTGCTTGGTGTAGTAGGCTACAAGAAAATAGAATTCAGATGCATCATCATATTGACTTGTATCATCACTTCATTATAAACAATGTTGAAGAAGGTTATATTGTCATGACATTTTGCAAAACTGAGGACTAAGTGGCAGACATATTCACCAAAGCCTTGGGTCGAGAGTAGTTTTAGAAAAACTGACTCTCACTAGGTCTCATTTACCAGTATATTCACTCTCGAAAAATTAGGAAAGTGGGATTGGATAGGTGTACGTGCTTAACATAACCACTAACTCACTTTTGTACTGCACCGGTATACATTTTCCGTTGCAGGGAACTTCGAAGCTCATGTCAAATGATATTACCATTAGTTTCTTATAACATTGCAGTGCTGGAGTGGTTGCACATAGGTATCGAGTTCTCGACATGTCATGTTTGCACTCTCCCTCAATGTCTTTACAAAATACAATAGAGCATTCGGGATGTCAACTGCATGATCTGAAACAAAATAACCTAATTTACCCTTTTTCACATTGTTTAAAATTTTCTTTTTCATAGGAAATCAAATCATCTCTCTCAATACCTTAAATGTCTATATCTATCTTGGAATCCCAACTATCATCCCTATCTTCGATCACTCATCATTGCCATTTCAATCACATCAATCACACCTCAAACCCTTGTATATGGAATTAGACAACGTGATTGACCAAGAGGAACCCATTAACTAGTACTCTCATGATTAAACACATGACTATAGTCATAGACCATGTACCTGGTCCTCAGTAGCTCCTCATTAGCTGGCTTATGGTAACTTGCTCACTATTGTGTCTAGTGTTTCTGGTGTACCCTTAGGTGACGAAAGTCAAGTGATAGAGAAGGATATGAGTACTCGAACCATTTTTGCAGAGTGTGATTGCTTGCCAGTGGACAACCCATCTCTTCCACCCGGTCCCCGTATTGTTGGTCCTATGGCACAACTGATTGATGATATGAATGTTGCTTGGATGCAGAATGTTGGGCTTTAGATCGAGATTGATACATTAAGAAATGCTCTTGCAGAGTTTCAAGGAGAGGTCATGAGGCCAAAGATCAAATGCTTCTTCAATAGCAATAAAACAATGCTAGAATATATACACTTCTCCAACTTCTTGCTTTCCAATCCTCCTTCTAGCCATTTGTCTTAGCATACCCATCCTGGAACTGGTTCTTGTTCTTTCGTTTTTGTTTAAAATGCTGATATTATGGGATGCTTAATTGTGATTTTGCAAAGAGTATGTTGGTGCCCAATATGGGCTTAAATGACGTGTCTTCTGATTTTGTTGTCCATCTTGCTTATGTGTGGCTGCTTCCTGTTGTTACTTGTTTGGATGGCTAATATCCTTAGATTGAGAGTTTCTGTTGGTTTCTACATATGTGTGGTGTCGCCCAGTGTGGCTATGAGTCTAGTTATGTCTATGCATGCTTCCACCTAACTCTACCTATCTATTTGAGATGTCAAAAGGCGGAATATGTTTTCTGGCTGTGCTGTGTAGGATTATACAATGCAGGTTACAAGAGCCATGGAGGAAGCATAATTTGACATCATCAAAAAAGGAGAAATTGATGACATGACAACTTTTTGAACAAGTTATGATAATGACAAAGTGAATCAGACAAAGTGAACCAGGTTCACAATCCATTAGCAGAACCAACACGGGAACTGAGAAACCGCACAAAGTGAACCAGGTTCACAATCCAGTAGCAGAATCAATGTGGGAACTAAGAAACCTTATTAAAAGGCAAAGACTCCTAAATAAGGAAGGGAAAAGAGTCTGATGTACCCCTCAACTTTGCCATTTAGAGCTGATATATACCACTCGTTATGAAAGTGGCTCATATATACCCTTAATGTTATACAAATGACTCACATATACCTTTACCGTTACAAAAAGAGCTCACATATACCCTTCATCTAACAGAAGTAAAAAAGTTAGTTTTAAATTTATTTTTGACTTTAAATTTTAGAAAAATTCATGTACGGGTGTATAAATGATCATTCTAACAAAGTTCAAGACATATTTTAATCTTTTTCATACAAAAACTATTTTGACTTCTTTGATTATCATTATTTGAGTTATTTATTCTTTTTTTTATTTAATTCTTTAGTGTAAAGAAAAAATTTAAAACTAATTTTTTTTTGCGGCTATATTGTAATTTAGTTTTTGTACTTGTAAAAAAAATGGGGCATCTATAATAAATTTTACAAGAAAATTAGTGCAACATAAATAAATTTGACATTCAAAATAATAAATTTAAATTACTCGTTGAAACCAAAAAAGTCAAAAAAAATACGTGTGAGGAGGATCAAATATACCCCATATGGATTATATATTTTTTTCAAAAAAATAATTAAAAAAATAAATTTAAATTAATTTTTTTATTTTCGTTAGAGGAAACTGATATATGTGAGTCATTTATATAACAGTAGAGATATATATGAGTCATTTTCATGATAAGGGTATATCAACTCTAAATGACAAAATTGAGAGGTATATCCAACTCTTTTCCCATTAAGGGAAAGAAGTACAAATGAATCCTTAAAAGGCAGAGACTCCTAAATAAGGAAAAAAGTGCAAAAGACTCCTTATAATGCAAAAACTCCTAAATAAGGAAAAAAAGTGTAGAAAACTCCTTATAAGGAAAGGAAAGCTTTTTGAGGAAAAATAATTACTTTCCTTGTACCATTCAACTAGGGTTTTATCCACCCTTATAAAAGGATTGTTGACAAAGAGAATCGTAGTTTTATGCACAATCATAAATCGAGAATATTTTGCAACAAGAGCTTGTGCAGCGCTGAAAACAACAAGACAACAAAAGAAAGAAGAACTAGAGTTATGTTTACTTTCTAAAACTTAGTTTACATTGTTTCATCTTAGAATTATTGTTTAGGGATAATTGTTCCAAGTGTGAAAGAGAATTTGTGAGAATTGTAACAAGAAGTGAGTTTGACTTCTTGGAGAGTAGAGAAACAATTATAGTTAATTGTTAGAGAGAATTGTAACAAGAAATGAGTTTAGCTTCTTGGAGGGTAGAGTATTTGATTATAGTTAACCGTCGAACAATTTGAGTGAATTGTTGACTCTTTAATTATAGAGTTGTAATCTAAATTGTCTCTTTGAAGTTGGTGAAGTTTCGTGAAATCCTACGAGGTGTAGGTCGTGATTTTTCTTTCCTTGAGCAAGGAGATTTTCACGATAAATTTATGTTCCGTTTGTTACTGTTTATTTATGGTAATCCAACAAGAACCTGATTCTTGTGTAGGTGGTTTAAGTTTCTTCACAAAAATTAACACAAGGATGAATATTGTAAATTTTGAATTAAATCAGCGATGTTTTTTTTTTAATCATTATTGTAGCAAGGATGTCATTTAGGTTTGACTGCCAAAAACTTTCCACATGAACCATATTTTCCAAGAAAGGAATGGTTTAGATGACTTCCTTGCTAATGAGGCTTTTATAGCAATGAAAGAGATGTTTTGTATACTTTCACATAATTACTTGTACAAAAATAGAAAGTGTTGAACATTGATAAATATGAGCAAGGATGAGAACAAAACAAATCAAATGACATATATACTTCATGAAGCAATTAATAGATTAAAAAAGAAGGAACATAACATTGCAGAAATGAAGATTCGACAAAAAAGTAGCAGTCATTAGAAGAATATTCATTCATTCATTTATAGATTTTAGTTTGTCTTATTCTAGGTGATGCAATTTCTAATTTAGATATTTTCTTATTTTAATATTAAAAAAATAGAAAAAAAATTGTAGAGGGATATTCTTGGGGTGTGAGATTTGGATAATCCCATATCATCTTGTGTGGTTCATTGGTTTCCACGAGTTATAGAAAATCTGCTATGTTGGACCCATCTGATCTCAGTTTTCCAGCTCCAAAACCCCATGGCTACTAACCTAAGTTGAACGGACCTTGCCCACAACTCAGTGATCTCTCTTCTCTAATCAACAATGGCTTCTCTGTCCAGATTTATTGGAAAACAATGTAAATTGCAGTGTGCAGACACACTTCACAGATCAAGTTATGGGTTTTGTGTTAGAAGGGGTCCGACCCATTTGAGTATGGGTATGTACCTCGTTTTCTTGACTCTTTTTCTCTTGTGATTTTGATTATTGAGTAGAAAGTGAGTTAACTATATTGTATTTAAGGTATGAGAAATGGAGATGAGAGTGGAAGATATAATTTGTTCATCAATCAAAATCAAAATAAGACTTTCCTAGTTCAATCGCCGTGGTAAGTCTTTGAGATGGAATTATCTTATCTCTGTTTTATTCTTGTTGTATTTCTTATTTTGGCTGCCATTACTGTCTTTAGCAATCGCAAAATAGTATGTTGCGAGGCAGCATCAAATGTGTCTGGAGAAAGCTCTTCCACTGGAATGTCTCAATACGAGAAAATAATTGAGACTTTGACCACCCTTTTTCCTCTATGGGTATATTTCAATTTCATTTTCCTCTTTTAATACTTTGTTCTATACCTACCTACCCTCATTCAAACATTAATTTATTTTCCAGGTTATATTGGGTACAATCATTGGCATATATAAACCTTCTGCGGTAAATTCAATAGTTGCTCTTTGCAATTTTTCTTTTTACAATAACTTCTAACTGATAGAACATGAGAATTGTACAGGTCACTTGGTTGGAAACAGACCTCTTCACTCTGGGTTTGGGATTTCTAATGCTTTCAATGGGTTTGACACTAACATTTGACGACTTCCGAAGATGTTTAAGGAACCCATGGACTGTAGGTGTTGGATTTCTCGCTCAGTACTTCATTAAACCACTCTTAGGCTTCACTATAGCAATGGTATTTCTTCTCTTACCTCGTTGTCTTATTCATTTTATCTATGCATCATTTAAAGCATATTTGTTTAGTAAGTTTGAGTTGAATCTTGTGTACCCTTACATTCTAACTTAGTCAGACTCCTAAAAATCTTCAACATGAGGGTAGTGAACGTAGATCAGCTTGATTACACCCATAATTATCTTATGTGAGACCAAAAAAAAAGGCATTAGAAATGTAGAGTGGCCTGTTAGAAATATTTTTCTACCCTTTATAATCTTTTTTGATTTCCATATTGAGATGTAAGCATAACAGTTTTAACAAAGGAGTAACTTTATCAATAGTATATGTACCTCTATGACTCAACAGAGAAGCACCTGAAAATTTGATGATACGGTACTCATATGAGTTGTATCTTTTTATTCTTTGAAGAATGACCATATCTACTAGTTTTTCTTCACTTCATGCGTATAAAGTATACTAGTCATCTCTTATTTTTGCTATCATTGTTTGCTTTATTGTTTTTTGTTATATTTCTGTTAAAGTTAGTTCTATTAGCATCTTACTACGTTCCACTGTTTATGATTTCTTCTCCCTCTTTTGTAGCCAAAGAGAACTTATTTATCCTCTAGAAACGTAGTTTGATTCAGTATGCAAGTTTGACCTTTGAGTTGAGTTTTTAATTGTAGAAGTGAGGATTCATATAGCGGACCCCAACTTCTTTGGAGCTAAGGCGTAGTAGTTGTTGTTGTTGTATACAAATCTGACCTAACTATTTAAGCATGTGATGCTATTCGTCTCCGTGGTTGTTTCTATTGTTCCTTAGCAGGCTCTATGCTCTTGATTCTACTTTCTTATATTACTCCGGTTAGCTAATAATAATTGTTCTCTTCCTCCAATTGATATGATCTGTAGGCTCTAAAGTTGTCCGCCCCACTTGCTACTGGTCTGATCTTGGTGTCATGCTGTCCTGGAGGCCAAGCTTCTAATGTGGCAACATATATTTCAAAGGGGAATGTTGCCCTCTCTGTTCTAATGACAACGTAAGTTGTTTAATCTACTCTGTGGGAAGTATTTTACTGTCAATAAGCTTCGCTATGGTCTTGCAAGCCATGCCTTGTTACTGATGTAATGGCATTCATTGCCAAGATAAAAGTAAAGTATGACTACAGAAAAGTTAAAGAGTGCAATTTTATGTGTTTAGTAAAAGTCATGGTTACCCATTGGCCATTACTAAAACAGATACTAAATCCTAACAAATTAGATATTAGATCCTGTGTTGCAGGTGAATCTTCCCAGTTTCTTGTTTGATTTGATGTGAACTAGTCCTATAATATTTGTTCATTTCCTTGTCTTATATCAGATGAGATGGTGTAGGTGTGCCTACTTTGCTTTAAAAGATTACTAAGTTGGGTTAGTGTATACAGTTACTGAAAGCTTTAAGGAAGTAGCGCACCTACATTTTGACTATTATTTATAATTCCATTTAAATTAATTTTTGTATATAAATCTGATCCACCTGCACACAAGTATGAAGTCGGTGAGAGCCATGAGGTCTCAGGTTCAAACAACGGAGACAAAAACACTAGGTGATTTCTTGTCATTTACCTAGTACCTGTTGTTGGTAGGAGGTGGTAGGTATTTCGTGGAACTAGTCGAGGTGCGTACAAGTTGGCCCGGACACCACAATTATCAAAAAAAAGAGAAAAGGATCCACCTTTTTGATTTGCAGAAGTGTGGAGCCTAGTCTAAACTTAATATTAACCTTTAACTTTTTTATCCAGAAAGACAATGGACATAGTAAAACAAAGTTGATCTGAAATTCATTTGCCAATGCAATCTGCAAATATCTGATTGTTGTTTTTGAGTTGTTTCTCCTTCCTAATGACAGGAAGCCATTGATTGAGGTTACAATTTCTTGAACGCTTAGAGCTTGTTTGGATGAGCTTATAGCCAAAAGGCACATGTTAGGAATTCTAACTAATTATTTCTGGCTTATTTTTGTCCTTTTGGCTTATTTATTTTACCTGAACTCTACAAAAATACTTAAAAGCTCTTAAAATAAGCCTATACAAACAACTTCTTAGAAGAAACATTATGCAGCTTGTGCCATTATAATTAAATAAAAAATCATGGAAAGGTCCATGCTCCTACCAGGTTCTTTCTTTTGCTGGCAAGTGTTTATTCACTGTTAGTACCTGAATAGTTCCATGCCTCGTGACATCTTCAGAGATACATGTTGAAATAAACTCTACATTGCACTTTGTGGCCATAAATGTTCATGGGGGAGAGGGTATGTTTGTGGCCTCTGGCAAACACCTGACCAGATGATTGCTAGCCGATCATAAAACTTATGTTTTTCCCAGATCTTTCTTTCTTTTCAAGATAGCGATCTGCAACCACATTATTAGAAAGACAGTGATTGTAAAAGGTGGTAAAAGAAAATTCATCATAGGAAAGTGAACGTCTGCACTTGAACTGTCAACCACTCTACTTTAGCTTCCTGGGTAATAATGCAATAACTTTTTGAAGCCTCTAGGAAGTGATGCCTGTTAAGGAGAAACCAAACGTATGCTATCATTTGGTGCAAAATTAAATTCACCTTTACAAGAAATATGCATTTGCATAGAACTGTGGAGAACTAATAAGCTAATGGCCAGAATCTTCGAGAATTTGGGGACTAAGGGTTCCTATGGCATCATTGCAGGTGTTCAACAGTTGGAGCTATTGTGATGACACCCCTGCTAACTAAGCTTCTAGCTGGTCAGCTTGTCCCTGTTGATGCTGCCGTAAGTTGACCTGTGCTGTTGTGTTCAATATTTGTTTCATTTATCAAAATGTACTCATGTAAAGTGCTTGATGTACGCTATATCAGTCACACATCTGAACTTATCCTATAAATGTATGTTGTACACTGGAGAATATCTACACTATGTCTTGCGCACACACCATAAATAACCTACCAACTCCACCAAGCTTATTTTGGAGTGTAACACTTAACAGCACCAAAGTATGGCTGCTTAAAAGTTGGATTCTTCCCAAGAAAGCTGATAGCCCTCTAACTTCGGTGATTAACGTTCTAAGTTTTGTGGTTTGCTGATGCCTGATAAAGACTTTCTTCGAGCCAATGGTCTTCTGTTTTCATTCCAGGGTCTTGCTATCAGCACCTTTCAAGTTGTGCTAGTGCCAACAGTTATTGGAGGTAACTGGATATTTAAATATTTCACATTTTCTTCGATAGAGAAATACAACAGGAAATCTGTATTTATGCCGATCTTGCTTTCACAGAGCTTCAAATAAGATACGCTATATAAACTCAAGTTCACTTTGTTTTGCAGTTCTATCAAATGAGTTCTTTCCTAAGTTTACGTCAAAAATCGTCACCATCACACCTTTAATTGGAGTTATTCTGACTACTCTTCTTTGTGCTAGTCCGGTAAGCTTGAAAAATTTACTGACTAGTTTTAGTTGAAGGAATATTAGTGGTCTCTCTCTTTCTCTCACATATTCTACGTTAACTCAGTTTGTATATCTTTTTTCTGAAGATTGGGCAAGTCGCAGATGTGCTTAAAACTCAAGGAGCACAGTTACTTCTCCCTGTGGCGGCCTTGCATGCTGCAGCCTTTTTTCTGGGTTACCAGATTTCAAAATTTTCATTTGGTGAATCAACATCCAGAACTATTTCGATAGAATGTGGAATGCAGGTAGTTATCTTTTTGTACTTCTCAGCTTACCAATGAACTAATCTCTGTAGCCATTCTAATACCTGTCTTGTCTTTTATTCTCTTTGGTTTCATCTAAGCCGTACTATCTTCATTTCCTCTAGTTGAGCTCCATACATCACCATATTAAGAAGAATTTTCTGATGGGTGCCTGATAGAGTGATAGTAAAAAGTATAAATCATGCAAAACGCTATCTAGTATATGTTTCACTACTTTCAGAGGTGGAAAATTCGCTTTTTCCTATTCAATGATGTGAAATGCGCTCACTTTGTCGCCTTTGGCGAGAGGTGAGGCCTTGTCACCTATTACTGGTGATGCAAGGCGAGGCAATCTCGCAAAGGCAAGGAAAGGCGAGCGGCGACGCAGCGATAAAAGGCGACAAAGTCATCACAGCTTTTGCTATTTCTTATAAAACTGACATCAAATTAAATTAAAAGGAAATATTAGGGACCTCTCTTCTTCAAAGTTCAGACTTCAGCACAAACCATGACTCTCTTCTTCTTTTTTGCGGCTCTTAACAGTAGGCAGTGGAGTGTGGACTGTGCACAGTTTCTTATGCCTTTGTTTTTTATCCTCTTATTTCTATTTTCTTCTTCTTTCAATTTAGTAACTACTATGGACTTTTAGTTATTGAATTGAAATATTTGCTAATATGTTGTTGCTATTGTTATTTTTGTTATTTATATATGCAACAATTAGATACTTTAAGTTTTTAGTATTAATTGGTGCCTGACGTATTAAAAGTGTGTGCTTCGCCCCTTTTCGCCTGTTGCCGTACAAAACACTGATCCTATTGAAGTATCATTAACTTGTGATAGTTAGCAATATAAGATTCTACTGTTGTTAATTCTTAGGAACCAACATTCCTTCCCAAAGTGGGGAATGGGAAAAGGACACTTGAATGAACTCTTTATTTAGAATGCTTTAGGACATAGATTCTATGTGCCCCAATGGATCGTGACAAGTCCTTACTACTAGCACTGGCTTCCTCTTTGATTACTTTACTTCGCTCAGTTTCATACTTTTGGTTTTTATCATCTTTTGTGGGTTGTTGTTTTTTGGCGAGCATATTGTTCCCTAAATTAATAATTATGCATAATAATTTGTGATATCAGCAATAAAAGGGGGCATCATCTTTTTGCCAGGTCATCCTATCGTTTTACTATTACATTTAACAGAAAGTGTTTTGATGAAGTCTAGATAATGCAAACTATGGGGAAACTATGTAACTCTTGTCTTTTGTGTGCAGAGTTCGGCACTCGGATTTCTACTTGCCCAAAAGCACTTCACAAACCCTCTTGTTGCTGTACCGTCTGCTGTTAGTGTTGTCTGCATGGCAGTAAGACTGTACCCTTACTTTTTTCATATACATGTTCATATGCAACAACTCTTGTCTATTATACTCCAAACATAATTCTTTTCGATGTTCTCTCATCGTTACCATGTTTCACAGCTTGGTGGAAGTGCTCTAGCTGTGTACTGGAGGAATCAACCAATTCCTGTTGATGACAAGGATGATTTTAAGGAGTAACCTCCGCTGCTGCTTCTTTACATGTCGTTAGTTTGTGAGATGAAGTTGAAAGATCCATAGTCATGCAAATGCATGGTTGGTAGTTGTTTGCATTTCTTGGCTGCCTCTATAATGAAACCTAAATTTTGGACCTTAGATTCAATTTAATTTGTTAGAAACATTAGCACAGACGAGCCTTCCAAAATGTTTTGGATAAATTGCTATTGAGCGAACTGCCCATGGCATTGTAAGACAGTTTTAGTGCTTGTAAGGCTTATTCCAAAGTAAGGTTGATAAAATGGGTCAAATTTATGGTTATTCGCTCGATTACCTCATTTTAAATGGGTTGGTTATCCAATTATTTAAAAGTGGATAAAATATTGATCAACTCATATAATCCGTCATAAAATGTGTGCGTGGGGGAGGGGGGGGGGGGGGGGGG
>JAJOOH010008582.1:0-31669 GCA_029582605.1 Solanum gracilifrons | reverse complement strand
TTATAATCATCTCATATGCAATTTCCTTAGTAGAAATCATAGCATTCATAGTATATAAATTTTTTTTTAAAAATAACATATATAAGTAATTGTTTTTTTAAAATGCGGTTCAAATCTATTTTGAAGTCATGTATAAAGAAATCAACTCTAAAAGATTCTTCAAGGGACTTTGTGATTTCGTTATCCATATTTTCTTCAAATTGTTTCTTATGAAATTCAGGTTTATAATCATCTCATATGCAATTTCCTTAGTAGAAATCATAGCATTCATAGTATATAAATTTTTTTTTAAAAATAACATATATAAGTAATTGTTTTTTTAAAATGCGGTTCAAATCTATTTTGAAGTCATGTATAAAGAAATCAACTCTAAAAGATTCTTCAAGGGACTTTGTGATTTCGTTATCCATATTTTCTTCAAATTGTTTCTTATGAAATTCAGGTTTATAATCATCTCATATGCAATTTCCTTAGTAGAAATCATAGCATTCATAGTATATAAATTTTTTTTTAAAAATAACATATATAAGTAATTGTTTTTTTAAAATGCGGTTCAAATCTATTTTGAAGTCATGTATAAAGAAATCAACTCTAAAAGATTCTTCAAGGGACTTTGTGATTTCGTTATCCATATTTTCTTCAAATTGTTTCTTATGAAATTCAGGTTCATAATCATCTCATATGCAATTTCTTTAGTAGAAATCATAGCATTCATAGTATATATAATTTAAAAAAAAAAAACATATATAAGTAATTGTTTTTTTAAACCCCCCCCCCCCCTCCCCCCCTCCAAAAAAAAATATGGGGCTTCAAGCGATGACTTTAGTGGCCTAGGGATTAAGACGACCCTGCTTCGGTAGGAAACACTTACTTGGGGCCCTATACGACACAAATTCAATTATAATTGAACTTCAATACAAGTGCCAAACACCAACTAAAAAATCCATAAATAATAAATTACCTATTACACACCTTTTGTTTCCATAATTTCTATTATTCCCTATTAGTTCTAAAATTCTCCAAAATCCCTTATTTTATTCCCAAACCCCCAAACGCTGGATACATTAATTCTAACCCCCAAAACGAACGTTATCCCTTCCTTATTTCACTCCACAAATCTCTCCTTATTTTTAGTCACACAATCTTAGTAGTTATTTTCTCATTCACGTTTGAAATTCAAAATCAGTCTCTTTTCATGTAGATTAAGGATATTTTTAGACAAAAAAAATAAAACAGGATATTTATGAATCTTTTACCTATTTTTAAAAATACTTCAAAATTTATAATTAAATAAATAAGTGAACTTCCAAATTTAGACACTACAACGTAAGTTAGAAAAAATGTTATAGTAGTAGTTATTATTTGGTAATAACTCACAAGTTTGATTTTGGTAATGTCGTACCATAAAATGATGTTTTCTTGAGTTACAAAGCTTTTGTCCATCGTTAAAATAAAAATAAAAATTTGGTAATAATATTTGTAAATTTTTCATAATTTGAGTTGGTTATGGACTCTAACAACTAATTCCTCATTGAAACTGATTAGGATTTTTGTATTATTATTTAATCTTCTCATTGTCTCATAATAATATTAGTTTCAATTTTATCGAAGTTTCATATAATCTAATATTTTCCTACGCTTTCTAGTGTTTTTTTATAATTATATTTCTATGTATCAATCACAAACAATCAGACAGCTAACTTATACTTAATATCATATACAAAATATAAATATAAATATAATCTGATACATACCCTCATTCTTGTACATTTTGATGCTTTTATAACAAATTAAATGTATAATGTATCATTTATAAAGTATAGTATTTCACAAACACAACAAGATACAAAAATAGTAATGTATCATGCTAGACATTTGGTCATAATACAATAATTTAAATTAATACTACATGTATATGATATATATTAATTATCACACAGTAATGTGTCAAACTCTAATCAAACACTTTACGTGCAAAATTTACTTATTTGATGTATCTAATTAATAGGAACACAATACTTATCAATTTATACAAGATTCATAAATACTAATGTATCACGATTGATATAGTCAACTCGAAAACACAAATAAAAAATCGAATTAACTACATGTATCTGATACTTAATCACTACCACACAGTAATGTATCGATCTAAAAGAAAAACCTTACGGACAATCTTTACTTTAATGTATCAAATAGGATTACAGTACTTAGAACTTCTTCAAACCCCTAACAATGATAATAACAAGACTAACCTAGATATTCATGATACATCTTCTCAAAATTTTTGATAATTTTGAATAAAAAATGAAAGTATCTTCAATGAACTATGAGAAGAATTTTGAATCTCAAATTTTTCAACAATTTTGAATCAAAATTGAAAGAATCTTCATCGAAGATTCACAAATAAAATCGTTTGTCCAACAACAGTTCCGTCAGTTTTGTATCCTTCATAACTCACCTCACTACTCAAGTTCCTGAATGTCTTAACAAAATCGATATATTCATTTTGTGTCAGTCATTTTGATCGAATATTTTGGATCTGTTACGATTTCTAATAGATGGAGGAGGTGAAAATCTTGTATCAGTCACTTTGATCGAACACTTTGGATCTGTTACTATTTCTGATAGATGGAGAAGATGAAAATCTTGTATCAGCCACTTTGATCGAATACTTTGGATCTGTTACAATTTTTGATAGATGAAAGAGATGAAAATTTGAATTTTCAATTCCTTGAAGTTGTTACAGTTTGAATAGATTGGTATCACTATATTTAGCGTGACTTTGGGATTGGAATTAAATTTATGTTTAGGTTCTATATTAAGCGTAATTGACTAGGTTTGTAATGTATCATGAGTGATGTATTCGGATAAATCTTATGTATCCGGATGGATGATTCTTTAAGGGATTTTTGTAAATTAGAAAAGAGTAGGGATAAGATGTATTTTAGATCTTACACTATGAGATTTATGTAAGTTATACTATTATTAATGCATGAATTATCTCTGCAAGATTCAAAATATAACTTAAATAAAAATTAAGATATATCAAATTTTATATCATGATAATATTAGCTAATATCACATTCCTTAGTAGACAAAAAAACGATAAAGGTAAAAATAAAATCGTGTTTGATACTTGCACAAAAATAATAATTCATTAATATATGTGTTTTGATCTTTGAATATAAACTTAATTTTGCTATTTGAATATATTAAGTGATTTGATTTTTCACTTTAATTACGTGAGGGTCGATGAGAGTGGTGTGTATGTAATTTTATTCTTACTTTGTAAAGATAGAGATGTTTTCGATAAATCATCAACTAAAGTAAAACATATCGAACTCAAGTATGAAAAATAATACAGTAATAAGAAAAGCATGCTAAAAATAAAAGATAAAAGAGAAGAACACTAACAAAATGACAAACAAGTAAATGAAACAACAAGTAACAAAATCGAAGAATTAAATAGTAGTAGAGAAAACTAGACAACACTCAAATACCTACTAAACTTCTACCTAATCTTCATGTTTTATACCCACCTATCTAGGGTCATGTCCTCGGTAAGCTAAAAAGGTGTGTCATATCCTACTTAATTACCTCTCTCCAATATTTCTTTGGTCTACCTCTACGTCTCTTCATACCTATTATAGTCAACTTCTTACACTTCCTCATTTGGGGCATTCTTGCATCACATAGGCCTAACCATCTTAATTTCATCTCTCTCATTTTGTCCACCACAGAGGTTACTTCCATTTTATGCCAAATGTATTTGTTGTTACTCCTATCTTTCTTAGCATGTCCACATATCCATCTCAAATATTCTCATTTTCGTTACTTTCGTCTTATGGATAGATGTGCCAATTCTTGACCAACCAACACTCCGCCCTATAACATGATTGGTATAACAACCACTTATAAATCTTACCATGTCTTGGTGATACATTATCACACAAGACACCAAATTTGACTTCATCCACCACGCTCTAATATATATGCTATGCAACATTATTGTCAATCTCCCCTTTTCCATGAATTATAGAATATACTTAAAACTTTCATTCTTAGAAATAACTTGATTATCATTCCTCACTTGCTCATCTTCCACATGAGTAATGTTATTGAACTTGCACTCCAAGTATTCTGTTTTAGTCCCACTCAACTCGAATTCTTTAGACTCCTAGGTTTGTCTTCAAATTCCCACCCTATTATTAACTCTTTCGTGTGTCTTGTCTCAATACTATGTCATATGCTAATAGCATACACCATGACACACCTCTCCTTGGATATACCTCATGAAAGATAATGAACTAAGAGTTAATTCATGGTACAATCCCATTTCAACAAAAAAGTGCTTGAGTCTCCTCCCCTTAGACCCACTCAAGTTTTAACTCTCTCATACATGTCTTTAATCGCCCTAATGTAAGCTACATATACATTTCTAGACTCAAAATATCTCTATAAACCTCCATAAGAACTTTATATGTTGTATAGTTTTTTAAATCAATAAGCATCATATATAAGTCTTTTTTTTCTCCTCTATACTACATCAATCTCCTCACGAGACACTAATTCTATTTATATTAATTGAAGTGTTGGTATTTTTTTACTAAGCGTTAGTAGTTTTTGTCCAAGAACTATTTCATTAAAAAGGGATTGAAATTCATGAAAAAAGAAGAATATACACGGTGAAATTCCAGCCAAGTGGGGAGATTGAGAGATATAAGGAAAGACAACCACAAGACAAAATGAAGAAAGAAAAATAATATAGACAAGAAAAAAAAAGGTTACTCCCTCCGTTTCATAGTACTAGTTATCATTATTTAAAAAATAATTGTCTCAAAATTAGTTGTCCACTTTATTAAATTAAGAAAGTATTAATTACTCCTTCTGTCTCTCTCTGATAACTTGTTCATTTTTTCTTTTTTACTTGTTTCTTTTTATTTGTCTATTTTGACAAATTAAGAAATGACAATTCTTTTTTTATCTATTATACCCTCAATTAATTACTTTAAAAAATGGTAAAATTTCTTGAAAATCTTAAATTTTTAATTCATCCACTTCATAATTAAGGGGTAAATGGTAAATTCATTATATCAATCATTATTTTCTTAATAAGTGTGTCAATTCAAAAGTGGATAAGTAATTAGAGACAAATGAAATAATTTTTTTTTTATGTTACACTTGCAAATAATTCTTTTTGAAATTAAAGTGTTCACATTTATTTGTAGAATCTTAAGAAGTTTTTTAAAGGATGAATTAATAAAATTATTCTTATTTATGATTTTTTAAATACCGTATAAAATGAAAAGTGATCAATTGTTATGGAACAAAATGAATATTAAAGTCAAATTAAAACTGCCGACCTACAACTTGGAATTTCTTTATAATAATCAACCTAAGGCATGTAGAATTAGAGAAACCAACCACATTAAAATTTAATTATTTTATTGCATTATTATTGTTTTCATATATTATAGTACTAAATATTTGGATTTATTGATTTTTTTTAAAAAAAAATAGGAGTAGTTGCTATCATAGTCAAATAAATTGATTGGCAAGTGGCAACGTTCAACGTTCAACGTTCTAACCTATACTGCTAGTAGACTCTGGACTGTGGACTCCAACTAGCAATTGATTTTTATCTTTTACTCCCTTCGTTTCTATTTATATATCATCATTTTAGATTTTATGTTTCTTAAGAAATTACTTAAATTTACCATTGTACTTTTATTTAGTGATTTTCTTGAAGTTAAACTTTCAATAAATGAACATAGACATATTTACTTTAAATTGACCATGAGTCAAATTCATATTTTCAAGACTAATAACTCTCTAGGGTAAATTAGGAAGAATAGTGTTATTTATGTATTAGTTTTATAAAATGACAAATATTAATGAATATCTATTTTTAATAAGAACGACATGTAAATAGGACAGAAAAAGTATTTGACACTCAAATAACTCCCTTATTAATTATATAATCCATCTCTAAGAAACAAGAAAAGAAGAAGAAGAGCAGTTGGGTTTTTTAATATAAGATGAGCAAATTTTACTCATAAAAATATGTAATTGACATTACAAAATTGAAATTAATGCACACAAGTTGACACTTGCTGATGTTTGAACAGTTCAAAGGACACCCCACATCAATAGTTTTAGCTACTTAAACAACTAGAACTAACAATATAATTTGTTTGATTATTTTATCGCAAGTAAATTCGATTTTTAATTTCTCACATTTAAACAAAAAAAAATATGATTAGTGTCTTAGTAATATATATAGTGGGAGATGATTATTTGTCTTTTTTTAATACATAAGGATTGTGATGGGTGAAGAATGGGATAAAAACGAATATGCGCAATGCACTATAAGTTTAGTGATGTGAGTGATTGTCATTTATTTGGAATATATATGGTAGTTTCCCATTTGGATTATTATTATTATTGTTATTGCATGCATTTTTCCAGTCAAGGAAAGTGGCCAAAGGAAACTTCAACTTTGGTATATATTCTACCTTGCACAAGACAAAAGGTTTTAGAATATTTAGTCTTTTGGAATATAAATTAAATATTGTTCAAGTTACATCATAAAACTATCCATCATGCATTGCATATTCAAATTAATGATGCAATAGTAAGAGTCCTTGCTGTCATCGTCGATCGTGTGATCAGAAGGTCATGACTAATTCAAATTGTGAAAAGAACATATTACATAAATATGTATTTTGCCCTTATTTATAATCGAACAAGCATATGATAGTTAATTGAAGGAATCACACTATATAGAGATATTCAATTACACGTGAAGAACCAGAGTCAGCACCCATTGATGAAGCTCAAATTTAGGTTTGTAAAAATGTGTAAAAATGCAACCATTGATGACGCTGAAATCATATTCACAAAATCGAAATCATTTTCCACTAGGCGTAGTTTCAAAGTCTTGAAAATATCTTAAGGTGCTTATATCTCAAAGTTTAGAAAGATTTGATTAGGTTTTGAATTTGAATTTTAAGGTTGAACAAGAACACAATATATAGTATAGCTTGTATATTGCACGTAGGTCGTGTATATAATAGTGATACATTTGACATACATAGGATATATACAAGATATACACATGACATATTGTGATATATATAGCGTTATGGCCAATACAAATTGTGAGACAAATATTCATCTATATTTTCAGTCTTGTTACTTGCATCTTTTCTTCAATGAATTCTAACTTTTCCTGATCATTAGATAACTTATTTCTTAGAAAAAAAAACATATTTTGATTAAATAAACATAGAAAAAATAAACTAAAAAAATATTTTCTTTTATACCAAACATACCATTAATCACTACCATTCTAGTTGGATCTTCTTCTCCTATTAACTTTGTGTGATTTTCAAAATTTATCTTCAAATTAAGTGTGTAAGTTACCATGATGTGGACAAAATCTTCTTAGCCAAGAGGAAGATTTTGCACAACTTTTAAGTTAACAACTATAGAGATAGGCAATTTACGTGAAAAAGTACGTAATGTGTGTGAGGTACATAGTTCAAATTTCCATACACAAACCAAATCTAAAATAGTCATATGCGGTGAGTTAATAATAGTTGTTTATTTAAGTTGGTAATGCATGTGACTACCTTTCAAAAAATATATTTATTTTTTAAAAGAAACATGTTACTTTCCGTGATATGAAAAATTAATAAAAAGTAGAATAGAAATTAGCCGGTTTTTTTATGGATTTAGAATGATTCAGTATTACAAAGATCAAATCATTGACGACTCGTTAAAATTGTCTATAAAATTCACTTACACACCTAAACCCAACTTTATACCTATCTAACAGTACAATTTAAAATAATTGCACTTATTAGACACCACAAAGGAAGTGACACAAGAAGTTACTTTCACATGGTACTGGACGCATGAATTGCTATTGTAATTTTTTTCAATTAAACGGGAATAAAATACATGGACAAACACTTTGGGAGACACTAGGCGTAATTGCCTCAATAAAACCAAACAAACACATATGAGGCACAAGATCACTAAAGGTCCATATAAAAATCCATATGATAAAGTGGATCATTGTGTGGTGCAATGCCGAAGCAAGCATGCTGGACAGTTCAAAAGATATTGAAGGCACAAACATACATTAATGAGATATGTATATGACTGAAACTGAGTTGCTACAAATACACACGTTCTCAATCAAAGTGATGTACCAGGAGTTTTGATAGGTGTCCACCCGAGTGTGCCTTGGAGGAGACTAATGTGCAACAATCCAAACTTACCAAGTGGTTATTCATCTTATATGTGTCTATTCATGGTAGACTATGTACTAAAGATAGGATGCTAAAATTTGGAATGCAGGTCTGCCCTCTATATAGAACACTTATTTTTTGAGTGTTTTGTAGCTTGCGGAGAAGAGTATTGCATATTTGTGAGAAAGATTATTCAAGCGGTTTATGATCGAGCAACCATGCATGGAAAGCTAGCTAGGTGCTTGAATCAACTAAATTACTATCCAGTTTAGCAAATTGTTGTTAGGAAATAGGGAGATTATGCATAGTGATTTAGTAGGCATGTCCACGGAATTAGAGTAAGGCCTGATGTTATTTTTCTTTGGGCAAATTACAGAAATCACATACTTTTAAGGCAAAATTACAATTTATCCCTTAAAAGTTTATAATTACAGAAATCCCTCATTTTCGCGCATCAGATTAGTGTATCAGCGCTTATATTATTGTATCTCGCGCATCAGATTAATGTATCAACACTTATATTATTGTATCATGCGCATCAGATTAATGTATCAGCGCTTATATTATTGTATCTCGTGCATGTATCAACACTTATATAGCTTTGATACATTAATCTGATGCGCGATATACAATAATATAAGCGCTGATACATTAATCTGATGCGCATGATACAATAATATAAGCGCTGATACACTAATCTGATGCGCGAAAATGAGGAATTTTGGAGATTTGTAAAACTTATAGGGGATAATGGTAATAAGTAAACTAAAAGGTGGGATTTCTGTAGTTTTTCCTTTTTCTTTTTTGAGCTGTACTTTGCCACTTTGGTAATAAAATGTGTTTAGTTAAAAAAAAGAAGAAGCCCATATGATGTGGAGCATCGCTATATTGCTGATGTAAGTTGCACCTGTTAGCCACTTTTAGGACAGCTATTTAAATTATAGCCATTATTGCAAATTGTATAAAATTTAGTCAATGAATGCCTCTTAATAACCTGATCCTTTAATATCTTTCACAATATCAATGCATAAATATTAGTGAAAATCAATAACTAAGACCCACCCTAATTAAAAGAAGGTAAGCATACAAATTAAGAACTGGACATTATGTTTGGGTGCCAAAAAGTTAAGTGGTAGCAGTAAGATATAAAAAGAGGAGGCATCAAATTAAGATTACTTGCCTTCTTTGCTTCACTTAATTCTTATTCCTTGCCTTTTCATCAATCCAACTTTCTAATACAAGTCTTCATGAAGTCATCTTCTTCACAACAACAACAACAATAATTTCGTATTTGTTTTCAAACTTTCATCTTGTCTTCCATTTCCAAATTTTGATCATAATGTCCCGTCAACGCGAAACCAACCCTTATTTTCTTCCACCACATGTTCCTCCACTTGAACAACATGAACCACAACATCCTCCTTTCTCTTCTCAATTTCCACCTTCTAATGCAAAAACTCAAACACCACATGAACCACATTCTCCTGGTGATTCTTATTTTCCAAGTCCAACAATGCCAGTGTCAACAAGACATTCCCAGCCACAGCTGCATTCAGGACCACAACCACATACTGGTCATAACTCTCACTTACCAACACCAGTACCACCACCACGACATCAGCATCCACATTCAGGATCTCGACCACATAGCCAACATCATCGTCACTCTTCAGGTGAGTCCAAATGTTGTCAAGAGGCTCGCTTAAACCCTGAAGCTCGGTGAAGCTGGAAATAGTGTGCTTCACTTTGCTTAATTCCTGCTTTAGCGTATGAAGAGGCATCATCACTAATGAGCTGTCTTTAACAACACTAGTACTAGACACTAAATCTGGTTAACAAAGTGATACATCAATTGTTGGCAAAGAAAACGTCATGACTGAACTTTTATCAATTAAGAACAAGCAATTAGGGATCTAGTATAGGATGCCAGCTACGTATAAAAACCTAACACTTATTGACATGATTTTAACTGCGTAAATATGTTTATGATTCATTGCAGTTTTCTACTCTTTTGAACATATAATTATTATTTGTAATTACCAACAAACTTTGATGCTTTTTTAAGCTTTTCACTTTTGACTACTATGTTCAGGTCTAGTGCGAGTACCCACTAGGCGTAAAACTAGGCCATTTGCATGGCTAGTTGCAGGTTTTTGTGCACTTTTCTGGGTCATGGTAATAGTGGCTGGCCTAGCAATCCTCATCATCTATCTTGTATTTCGCCCAAGAAATCCAAAGTTTGACATAACTAGTGCCACACTCAATGCAGCCTATCTTGACATGGGATACCTCCTTAATGCTGACCTTACTATACTTGCAAACTTCACAAATCCAAACAAGAAAGGGAGGGTGGATTTCCATTACGCCATTCTTGATCTTTATCATGGTGGACACCTATTGGCTTCCAGTTACATGGACCCTTTCTCGACAATGAGCCATGAGTCGAGGTTTCAAGATGTACACTTGGTGAGCAGCCAAGTGAGACTTTCTTTGGAACAAAGTCAACAACTGAAGAAAGAAGTGGATAATGGAAGAGTGAAGTTCGAAGTGAAGGGATTGTTTAGAGCAAGGTCTAACTTAGGGAGTTTCCTTCAATACTCCTACTGGTTGTATGCCCAGTGCACTATTGTGGTTACCAGCCCTCCAACTGGTGTCTTGATTGGCAGAAAGTGCACAACGAAGCGCTAACAGTCAACAGAGCTTATTATTTTGACTTCAAGAAATGGCTTCAGTTACCTGTGCTGTCTGCTCTTTCACTCATGTTTTGGTTCTCTATTCTATTTTCTGTCAAAATATATGATTTGGGGCTATATTACCTCTTACCATTCTTTGTACTTCCTCAGTCAATTTTACCCACAACACCTTTATATATTGGAGGAGCTTTATATTGCTTTTATTTTATTCCTCAACTACATAGAATGGGAAGGGCACTGAGCCCTGAGGTGACAGCTTATTTGCCGAATGTTCAAACTTGAACACAGCATTCATATAACAAAAACACTAATACATGGATTTTTCAACACCTGCATAATCATGGAATCATATAGGTTACATAGAGATGCAAGACAAGTCCAAATGCAATGTAATGTTTTGCTATCGAGGCGTAAAGAGACAAATCATGTAATTATCTTATTGCAATTGCAAAAAGGCTAAGGTTCTGAACAAAAAATGGGACTGCCACAACAATAGAATTTCTTGAGAGATGGTGAAAGTGGACATTCTCTCAAGCATAATACATACAAGTTCTCCCTCATACGAGGCACGTACTTCACTAACTATATTCTCTTCTCATGGAAATGCCAAATAATTCGATACCTTGAGATTACAATACAGGTATGAACAACTGATGCAGGAGCGATGACAAACAAAAATGCATCCTCTTATAACCTCCGGAATTGGTCCCTAGTGAAAAAGGGATGCCTTAGGGCATCACGAGCCGTCATTCTGATAGATGGGTCAAATCTAAGGAGACCTTGCAAAAGGTCTATAAGATCACCAGCTGAATGATCAACATGCTGCATCACTAAATTCTGTAGCAAAGCCCAGAGAATGTATGTAAGATTCTGGTAAATAAAAAACAAGTGGAAAAGGAGAACACCAATTGTTGATCTACCTGGAGACGAGGCAACTTTATCACAGACTTTATGCTCTCTCGGGAAGTGGCACCTTCAGGCCAGTCTAATCTACCCCTCCTTACATATTTCTCTGCATGTCGACTATCCAAATAAAAAAAGAATAAGTTGATTGCTGATAATAACAGATGACATGAACATAATAAAACGACACTCACTCCACTTTATTTAACATTTGTGATGGTAATGGACCCAGTACTCTTTCCATCATGGCCAGGTGCTCTAAATTTTCGTGTGTCTGGAATAAAGCTTCACCCTGCAAAACCACCCCACATGAATACCAAGTATCTAGTGCATTTTCCATCAACATATAAACATCTGACTTCAAAAAACAGATTAATGATAAGACCAGATGCTAGCAAATACCGAGCATAGTTCTACCAAGATGCAGCCCACGCTCCATAAATCACATGGGTAGCTCCATCCAAGACCTGAAACAAACATAAAGCCCAGTAATCAAGTTAGAGATCAATGCTAAAATTAGTGAAAATTCACTGAGGGGAAGAAAACCTAAACCTACCAAGAATAACTTCAGGTGCACGGTAATGTCGTGTGGACACAATATAGTTATGATCTGGTCGTTCGTAAGCAGTACTACCAAAGTCTATTACTTTGATAGCACTTGACTTTGGTAACCTTTTATAAAATGATCTGTCTCTGTGCGACCATGGGGTACCCTGCAAAAGCAAGTAAAGGAACATAAGCAGACAGAGCTATAAATGATGTGGCATGATCTCCAGAGGGCTAGTTAATTCTAGTCGTTAAAAGAGTACGACACAATCTTAAGAGCTTGAAAAACAGAACCTAAAATACCTTGTAGTCAGGCACTTTTATGTAGTCTGCAGAAACAAAGAGTATATTCTCGGGCTTAAGGTCTGTATGGATGAGACGCATATCATGCATGACTGCAAACAAAGGACACAATAAGCATTCACAGTCCATGAAGAAGTGTCTTCGAAACAGTGGTGGCAATATAAATGCAGTAACTTAACTAACAAAATAGCAAAAGTAAAATGCAATAGGTTAACTCTTTGAGAGCAAGAGAACAAAAAGTTGCCAAGTATCTCATACTAGAAAAGTGAAATGAAGAAGTATAGACCACACACATGCTACACATTCCAACAATTGCCTCCCAATTTCACGAACTAGATCAACTGGAAATGCGCGATAACTGTTTTTCCGTAGAAAATCGAATAAACTTGGTCCAAGCTTCTCAAATACCTGTTAAGACCATTAAATTCATTGCAAGTCTTAAGTCCCCATGGAATTCGCAAAGTTGGGGATATCAGGTTACTACAAATCAGTAATGTACTTACTAAGCAAATATGGTTACGATAATCAAACCAGTTCCGTAATTGTACACAACTGCAAAGAAGGAATTTCTTTAACCATCACACGCAAACTTGCATTTATATGAAGAGCTAGTTTATTCAACATAGACAAGACATACCGGCTTCCACCCCTATCATATCTTCCTAGCAGCTGAAGCACGTCAATTTCTACCATTGCTGCTTCACGATACTTCTTTATACTTCGGATAATTTTAATGGCAACAAATTCCTTCTGCTCTCTGTCCCAGCATTCTAGAACTTGACCAAAGGTACCTGGTGAATAATAAAACATTGAAGAAAAAGATCCAATGCCAAACAAAAGTGATATTTTATATAATAAATCAGGAAAAGAAAATACAGACTGACCTTCGCCGATCTTTTTGAGAATTTTATCTGCAATTACAGGAATGAAATTGTGTAAGAACATTATCGAGGGAACAGACTTATACTTGAATGCAACTAAACTAAAGGTGTTGAAAATATGCAGTCAAACATAGACATGACGAGAAATAAATTGACATTTCAAAAAGCTTCCAGTATTCTGCAAGGGAGAAGAGATATGTCACTCCTTGATTTGCCCACACTAGGATGGGAAGGAAGGTCGACTCCTGATGTTTATGCAAGCACATACATCTATAAAACAATGTGCAACCTCATTTCTTACACTTCCATGATGGTCATTTATTATGCCTGGGCAGAGAAATGGATTGTTGAGAAGAAGAAGTAATCCTCACCTATTGTTTTTTTACTCACTTTCTTCAATTAGTAAAGATATATCTTGCATAAAAAAAGGGGGATACTTCCATATACTTTTACGCATAATGATCAAGAAGAAAAACTTATTTTCTACGCATTTTGTGGTTTCTATTTGCTATCTAGAAAACCATAATTACATAATTTCTTATGGACAAAATGATGGACTTCAGCACGAATCTAACACATAATTCCAGAAAGAACTGGAATATAAGAGCAACCAGAAAGAACCTAACATTTACTTTGATTAAGCAGAGCCTAAGACATATATAACATGGCGATAAAAAAAAGTAATTACAGCGAGTTGTTAAATTCTCTCCAAGCTCAAACATGTAATGTCCATCTTTGTCATCTTCTCGCCGCGGAGGAGAGCCTTTTTGAGCCAGTCCTTTTACATATAAATTATCATGATCAGGTAGTAATCTTGAATGCACATAGCTCGATGAATTGCCAACCTCTTGCCCATAATAAATTCCTGACTGAGCCTACAGACAACCATTCGTTCATATTCTTCTGAAAAAGATATAACATAAAACCTACCCTATATTTAACACTAAACTGAATTTTGAAAGAGTAACAACCAAGATGGATATTTTTACACAATTCCCAACTCAACAAACTTACTAAGCTGGACGTAACTATTAAATCACTACAAATTATTGACATGATTTTCATTTTATAAAACTTTGTCCAGTGACAAATACTCTCACCAATATCAAATACCACTACACCTTTCAGTTTATATCGCATAAATCTTCCTATTCTACTGGGATCGGTTTGTACCTTTTTCATTATGATTCAATTCATCTTTAAATCATGCTAATTCAAATGTCAATGACACTCAAAAGAATCTCTAGAAAAAGCTATATTTTTTATTAAAAAATTACAGATTCCAGTGAAAAAAACTTCTATGTTTTTCTTCCCCCTCAAAGTAAAAGTCCCCAAATGGAGTAAAATATCAGATCCAAATCAAATAAACAAAATTTTACTGCTATTCATTTTATACTACAAATTTCGAGTCAATAATTTAAACATCAACTTCTCCTCTAATATCCTATCTTAATTCATCATAACTTGGCTTGCAAAACATTCATGGGACAAGAACTTCAATTGAAATCAAAATACCACTTTTTATGTCATTTTTCGAACTTCTCACAAAACAAAAAAATCAATAACACCAGAAGTTTCATTGTCAAATGTAATCAAAACACCACCAAATTTTTCTCATTTTTCCCAACAACATCTCATCAAAAAACAGAAAAGAATCAATGAGACCAAAACATTCATTGAACCATGACTTCAATTCCAATCAAAATCCTCAAAAAATGAGCTACATATGTTTCATTCTCCGAACGAAGAAAAGGTTAAAATCAATAACAACAAAAATACGAAAAAAGTAAAGAAAAAAAAAGGTGTACCTTGGGAGTATGTGAAGGATCCCAATCTAATCTTGGACGTTTCTTAGGACGACGATCCATGTAGGAATGTGGATACTCCGTTACGTAATCCATTTCCATCGATCAAATCGATGAATACATGAAGAGAGAAAACCCTAATCCCCAATTTGTTTGTGAGCTAAGGAGCAGCAAACACTAATGGTGTGGAGTTCCAAGCGGCGTCTGATCGAGAATGTGATCGATGGCGCACCGTTGGATTAAAAAATTAGCTTTAATCACTACCGACTCATGGTTAACCATGGTTAAGTTATGTGGTTACTTTATTTATCTGTTCTTTCTTTTCTTTTTAATTTTCTCTTCGTTTTAATGTGTGTGTTCTTTTTAAAAAAAAATCTTATGCGTTTCCATTCCGAATATTCTATTCTCCAAGAGGGTTAAAAATTGATTAATTGATTTTTATTTATCTAATCCAATTTCTCAATATAAATTTTAAAACACTATATGTAAGGACAAGGAATATAATAAGCAAAACATTTTATTTCAAAGAATGTTATCTAATCCTTATCTTTTGGTCTTTTAGTGCAATAAGATCAAGTGTTTCACTGTGAACTTTTCACACAATAACGTCAATTTCAAATTTTAAATTTCAGTCTATATAGTTCATATTATAATATAAAATATTATTATATTATTTTAATAATCTGTCTAACTATATGTTATATATTATTTTTTGAGAAGTCTATAGGTCTATCTGTCTATATTATATTAATGTGAAAATTAATTTCACCTTCCAACGTTGCTTTTAAAAATTAAATTTCTCATCAACTTTGAACAATAATCAAACTCTCCATTTTATTTATTGTCAATCGTTTTCAATAATGTTTCTATCATTAACAAAGTCAGACTGATTAGAATAAATCAATCTTAAAAAAAATCATTTTCAGTCTATAATGAATTATCCTAAATAAAATATTGTTAATGAAAATATTAAGACTAATACGTCTCATATCTGAAAAGGATTGAAAGTAACCCTTTTTAGGTATAAGAATCAAGTTAGTATGAGTAGAGAACTTATATAAAGAACTCCATGCATAGAATTTTTGTACCGTTCTACAAATATCTTTACCAATAATGTTTCAATACACTAGATAGAATTTACCTGTAAATTCATTTGGCCCAATAGAACTATCACCATTAAGCTTATATAATGCATTTTTTTGCTCCTTTTGCTCCTTCTTCATTGGGTATAGACCTCAATTTTTAAATTTTCTTTTTTTCTTCTTTTAACATTCTCTTTTTTGCCCTTACGCATCAGAAATAAAAAGAAAAAAAATTACTGCTTTGCTTTCCAGGGAACGAAAGAAGGAGAATTTTTTTTGAAAGCTTTAATTCTTAAACAAAAGAGAGAAGCAAAAGAGAAATGTAAGTTCCTAAACTTAGTTTATAGATTTGCTTTATATATTCTATGGCTATACAATTAGGTTGAGAGTTATCAAAAATGAATTTAAGAAATAAAAGAATTTGTTAAATTTTCATGAATGGGGAGGGCATTTAATGATTGGAATGTATATTGTTGTATTTCGACATACAACAAAGAAAATAGATTGGGCAGCAAGTTGACAATTTTGGTTGTTTAAAGCACAAATTTGAATAATTTTGGCAAGAACTTTGAATGGAATAAGAATCAGGTAAGTTGGTAATATAATGGGCTAATTGAATTACTCAAAGTATGAGTAAATATAGTTTGACGAAGTGGGAATCAATCATGACATCTCATGGGGTGGGTATTCTAAATTTATAATGAATTAACTTAAAGGAGATCGATATGATGTGATTATAGATTTATTGAAGATAGGGCATACAGGTTGCTAGAGGTGACAAGTTTGCTATTTCAACACGAGTACTGTGAGTAGTAATTTTATCATTGTGTTCTATAACTTTCATGATTTATACATGGTTTATAAAGTGAATGATTTACCAAAATATTTTGGACTTGCATATGATAAGTCTTTTACTTGATATGATACCGAAATAGTTATTTGAGATGAATTCGCATTTATAAGATATAATTATTGATACTTGAGATATGATTATCGCTATCGAAAGAGTCTAACATTTACTTGAGAAATAGTATTTATGTTTTGATTAAAGTTTTATATACTATGATTTGATAATAACTTGAATGTCTTATACCATTTTGAAATGTTTCTACTAATTACAAAGTAAAGTATAAATGGGAGTAGACCTTGATGAATCCCGTAGTTAACGGCGGATTTGTTAGATGTGGTGCACCTAGTAGTTACAAATTACCGATAAATCCCTTGCTAGTGGGAAGGCGGATCCAGGATTTAGAGTCTCTGGGTGCCAAATAGACTCACCGCCTAAATTAACTTTATGTTTGATTCGAATTACTCGTCTTTTCGATTTATATGACAAATCAATCAATGAAATAGGAATAAACATGTATAAAAAATTTTAAAAGTGCTTGTAGGTTGTTTACGAAAAATTTATGGTGGTTCATAATGTTCATTTGTCAAAAATCAAACAAAGATAAACATATTAATATTAATTTTGATTTAAAGTCAAATAATTACGTATTTAAAAAAGAGTTAAGCTAAGATAAATTAAGATATCTGTTTTTAACCTCATACAAAATCAATTGTATTATTTTTGGGATAAACATAAATAGTTATTTAAAATTACTTGTCAATCAACAAAATACAAATACAATTAACCAATTTTTGGTTTTTTTTTTCATTTTACTCTCTCCATTAATTTATAGGTTATTTTTTGTTCTCGAAATTCAAGCTATAAGGTATATTTTTTTGTTCTTTTTTTTAAAATTATATAAACATGATAAGAATTGCAACTAATAATGTTTTTGGTTGAATTACAACTTAGCGAGAAGGTAATATTTATGAACAAGCATAAGTTGCAATTCTTATCATGTTAATGTAATAATAATAAATATTTTAAAATATTAATTAAATTTCACGTGGCTTGAATTTCAAGAATAAAAAAATATCATATAAATTGAGAGAGTATGTATATATATAGGAGCTTATGGATGATTTTTGATTTTGGGTTACATGAAAATAGTACCAAAACTTATATAATTATTGGTTAAAATTACTGATGATCTTTCTGTTACATTTTCTTGTTGGAGAATATTTGATGCATTTAAGTGTTTATGAAATTACTGAGAAGGGGAAAAAAAAAACAATTCATACCTCTTTCTATTAGTTATTAATTTTTCTTTTACTTCTTTAAGAAATTATAAATAAAAATGATAGTTTAGTATTTTAATCTTTAAGATAAACATTTTTGTAATTTTTTACAAATTTTGTTTACACTTTCAAGAAAAATTAATTGTTAGGATAATGAAAAAAAAATTGTTGTTTAATTTTGTTAATTGACAAATATTTTTTAATAACTATTTTTAGTAAAATGTAAATAATTAATATAGGACAGAAAATTAATATCTAATGTTAGGAGTAGGATGAATTAGGCTAAATTTCATACTTATAAAATTATTCAAAGATAAAGAAAGTAGCAAATAATTTGAAACAATGGTAAAAAAGAAAAAAATAAAAAGAAAAAGCGTGTCAAATGGGTTCGATCCCGCGACCTGAGGCTAAAACATTTTGTTTTTTGCCACGGGCACCACAGAGTACTTTGGTATTGTGGATGGCGAGTTTATTATTTATATATAGATTGTGTATATATATACCTATATACATAAAGTTTTCATCGAAGCTGGTGGGTGGCATGGCACCCCCACCCGCCTGAATAGATCTACCCCTGCTTGTGACTGTTGTGATTAAAACTTGAATAATATCATCTTTTTCCTTGATTTGTTGTGCATGTATTTTTGTAGTTAATTTTTCAATCACCCGATCCTTTTGATCCAAGGTTGCATCACTATCACCAAATTCATTGTTTGCAATGATAAGACATTCTCTATGCCTTAAATCAATGAAGTTGATTCTCATAGAGGACAGTGGTTCAAACTCCATTTCAAGTTACTTCTTCCAACCAAATTTGTAATTATTTTGAAATCATCTTGACCATAATTAGGGAAGAATGGCCTGAAAAGGCAATCGACTGAACATTTGATACTGAAAAATCTGTCGTTCCCATATTTCAGCAAAATATAATGTTATTTGTGAGGTCTATGTGAATCGTGGAAAACTGATATGCATATATAATCCTTCTTTTCATATTTTATGATAATTATAGTATAAAATTATTAAAGTTTGAATTTTATACGTGAAAAGTATATAATTTCAATAGTTTTAAATAATTTTAAATACTTGGGACGAAACAATTTTGAAATATATTTGAGTGTAACTGTTGAAAATAACAAGAAATGATTTAGTATGAATAGAAAGACTAATTTTTTTTTATGTCGGACAAGATTTGGTGTACAATGTTATTAAGAGAAAAAGACAAGACAATAGAATATTATGATGCGCTTCTACAATATAATAATGAACAAGGATGGTTCAATAAAATTAATGTCTAAATTCAATTTTCAGCAAGAGACTTGTGATCTTGTTTATATTAGTAAAGATTAACTCAAGTTGATATGATGTGAACCATGTTTTTGTAATAAAATTAGTTGGATATTTCTATGTAAAACTTTATTTACTAATATAAAATTTGATCAATTTAATTTTAAAATAATTTATTATCAAAATTAGATTTTTTCATTCTTTTGTTTAAAACTTATTTTTCCTATAGATAACAATGTTATACAAGCAAAAGTAAAATTATAAAGTGCACGTTATAACTAAAAAATATTTCTAGGTTTAACTAGTATTCTTCCTCAAACAGCCATTTACAAAGAGATGTTTTTATTCAACACCAAAGTGCAATACTACAATATAAACAATTCATTAATAGTTAACCGATATGAGAAGATATGTTATTTAACTCGTAATTATTAATTACTCAAGTAATTTTTGTCGACTCTTCATCTTAAGAGTAATCAATAATGTTCTAACTTCCAAGTGATTATTCATTTAGTTTTTACTAACTGATTACTCAAGTTATTTTTGTTGACTATTTAAATAAACATTAATTTACTAGCGGTTTATTCAATTAATTTTTGTTAACTCATCCTTATTTAAAGATGACAGTTTGTTAGGACGAACACTCACTAATGAGCTGGATTAAAAGCTATACAAATTGTACATTGAGGTCCACCAAATAGATGAATTAAAACCAGTCAAATGTGTACAGTCCCACTTTGATTGCCCATAAAACACGTGGAAAGCGTCTTAGTCTCCACGTGTGAGATTCACACCTCTGTTTCTTACCTTCACAATTATAGCTCTCAAATTCAATCTCCGTCTCTTCCAACTCACTCTCTTTCTACATCTAAAGGTAAGATCGATTTTATTTGTGATAATGGTAAATAAATTTATTTTCTCTTTCAATGATTTTGGTGGTCTTATTCTTCTCATCTCCGTTTTCCTAATTTTGTCTCTAAGAATGGAATTTCGGTAGGAAATTTTGAATCCAAATCTTTGGCGATTTTCTGATTTTTTATTAGTTATTTGTGAATTTTTTTTACTTGCATGTTATCATGATTCTAAATTTCCATACGGAGCCTGTTATATTGAGATTTTGAGAGTTTGTTTCCATTTGCTATCAGAGAATACCTAAGATATTAATGGTTTGAATTGAAGAAATTGTGGATTTCTGATATACATGCATGCCATTATGCCTAAGCTGCACAACATACTATTTTGTGCCTTTTCCCCACTTTTTCTTATAATTTGTTGTTTGAGTTTGCAACTAACTCTACTTAATCTTAAGATACTTGCAATGTTGCAGAGAGTACAACTTTTTATAGCTGAATTTGTACTCCATCTGTTCACTTCTTTTGAGTGTAAGAACCTAAATCATGTACTACCTATTGCTTAGAGTTTGAACTTGTAGTTAGTACTTGCTAAGCTAAATGACAAAGGAAAACAGGTAAATGGCAAGAAAAATAGTATGATGTAGTACTTAGTACTTGCTAAGCTAAATGGCGAGGAAAATAGTATGATGCAAGAAAATTCTACAAGTGAGGAGCAACAAAATCGGAAAAAAATGAGGTAAAGGGTCGTACCAATATAATTTTCTTATCTTCGGACTTTGTAGTTATCTGGATTAGACCCTATTTGTGATATTACACGTTGTATTTAGCAGTACAAATTTGTATGTGTATAAGCTTGTTAAACTATTTTATTACTTTCTCGAATTGGGATTCCACTTTTGATAGTTGACAATAATATTGTTGCCACAACCTATGTATACATGTGGTCTAAAAGTTGATTTCTGATGAATTAGGCCTAGCAATTTCCGCATGAATGTAATTTTGGCGATTATACCTTTAGTAGTCTGAACAATGTTTCTCATGTGCATACAATAATGTAATATCTGAAGCAATTGATGTTGTAAGTGAATATTTAAATAATGAGATTTTTAAAGTGTGATATCAATTTATACTAACAACCGTTGAGAGTTAAGGAAATGATGTTTTTCCCAGCAGACTCAACTCCTTAAATCCATGTTTCTTGCTTGAATAGTGTATTCCCCTTTACAATATAATATCAAGATGAGTGTACGTAGTGTTTGATGTGTATTTGAGCTAAGAAAGGTCCTATTTTAACCTTTTGGAGGTTCAGAATGTCACTCATAATCGAAACCTGATCAGACCTCACCGGTTCATCATCATCATTTCTATGCCAACTCCAAGAGGCATGAATTGAATTAATCATCGCAAGTTCACTATTGCCGAAGCTTGCTTCACGGAAAACAGACCATTCTGGTTGGGGTATCTTGTACTTGTCAATAATTCGCTACGACATGTAAGTTCACTGTCATAATAACTTCCACTCTACAAAGCCTGAGATAAGCACTTTGTGAGATCATTAATGAACTTAAAAAGTTCTTGTTTCCATTGCCATTTTAAGGATCCTGTGTGTTGGAATGTATGCGTCCACCGCTTTCAATGGGACCAGGTCCTCAACACAATTATAACAAACAGTAAAATAAATGCTGAAAGTAAAGAATGCACACACAACTTTACGTGAAAACCTTCTAGCTCAAGGGAGTAAAACCACGACCTGTCTCACAAGAATTTTCAAACTGCTTTTACTAATCTTCTCCAAGCAAAAAGTAAAAACAAGTTTACAAAATGAGATTAACCTTCTAATCTCCACACTAAGTAATACCTCTTATTACTTAGATGAGCCTAAGCAGATACAACACTGCTCACTATACTAATCCTAGCTGATTGATATAGACTTTAAAGTAAGACACTAAGTTACTCACAGCCTAGTTCTTACAATGATTCACACATGCTTGAAACGTTTCTATCACATGCGAAATGATTCCTACAATATAAGCACGATTACAAGCAATCAAAGTAACAGTTGGTACAAGAAGCAATGAAGCACGCGATCAGGTCCCTGCTATTTTGAAGCTTGAAATATCTCTCTTTGAATGAATGAATGATCTTGTTGTTTGCATTTGAATATATTAGTCATGAAGAATTATTATCCAATGTACAAACAGCCTCGTCGCTTCTGATTGGTGTAGTACACTGCAACTCCACCAATTTTCTGACGCAGAAAACTTTTCCAGCTGTACAACATATAACACTGGACGAGCATACTCTGCAGAAGACCAGGTCCCTGCACTTGTGAGGAGATCATCAAAACATCTAGGAAACGTTAGCACTTATCATTTTTCCCCTTTTTGATGATGACAAACAACCTACACAAAGCCTCACGTGAGTGTAAAAACATTCATTCAACGGTACAATGAATTCCCCCTTAGTTCAGTACCCTAACAATTATGTTCCCCCTTAGTGCAGTACCCAGGGTACAACGACAGGGTATAACGACAACGATACAACGAATTCCCCCTTAGTTCAGTACCCTAATTCCTTAACCAACATTACAAACTTTCACCTTTGACATCATTGAAAAGGCGAGGCAGTAAACATATTCAAATTAAAACGCAAAGCATTAAAGAACTCAGGGTCATGGGCCACACATAACATGTGAAAGTAAGCATAAAGAGAATATCAAACCGCACATGAGCAGGGCACAAGCATAAATAACATTATATCACAAAAACAGTAGTCAGTCAAAACAACACATAGCCATAAGAGTTTTAATCAGGATTGAAGAAAAAAGAGGGAAACAAGACTCGTTTAGGACGGAGAGGGAAGGGGACTGAGAGTGCGCATAAACAGAGACAAACACTCATTTGCATCCTCATGAGCCTTGATAAGTTACCTGTTGAGAGCCTTAACTTCCTCACTGAGTGAGGCATTTGTCTTCAGCAGCATTTCATTTTCATCTCTAAACTTTTGCAACACCTGCTCATTTCCATCACTATTACCAAGTCCCCTCGAAACCACCTTCTGTAATTCAGACTTCAGTTTAGCGATTTCAACCTCCTTGTCATTCAGAATCTCAGTGAGATCATTCACTTCCCGTTTAGGAGCTGTCTGCTTCTCTAGAACATCTGCCACTTGAGATCTACCCCTAGTTTTTCCTTCAACACACTCACATTCCAGCAGGGTAGCAACAATGAACATCTGCTTGGTGGTACCAGGTACCCCTTTTCCCAAAGGCACTTCGAAGTGGTTGAATACAAACTTCAGCAAGTAGCCATATGGAATCCCATATTTTACCTTTTTTCAAGTCATTACCCTGTGCATGTGATCCATCATAATGGCAGGGAGGTTGATCTCATCAAGTTCATCAAGCTTCTCCATGAGAAAAAGATAAGAAGCAGATGACACTGTTCTCTTTTCAGTTTTGGGCACCAACACCTTGTTGATGAACTAAAAAAAAAAACTGATATTCCCCTTTGAGAAACTTTTTTGGTAACCCTGCACTCTTGACATCTCCACGTTTTGTGGCAAGTTTTGTGAAGTCACTGGATGGTCTACAACCTTCAATCGTTTGAATTCCTTCCACAGGAACCCCTAAAATGATCCCCAATATTTCTTCATCCAGACATATTTCAACATTTCTAACAGTAGTCGTGATTCCACCACCTTCCAGAAGTTCCATTTTGTAGAAAAATTCACGCACCTCAGGTTCGTGCAAATACGGAACTGGAGGTTCAAAGAGATGGTTCCAACCTTGAATGGAGACAGCATAAAAAAGAATTTACATGCCAAATTTGGTTAGAATGTCAGGGTCAAATACTCTGCCATTCAAAACCTTTTGGTTCTCTATTGTCGTTATCCGCTCCTCCCTTGTCATTTCCTTTTCTTCACTTTGTTTTTGAACCTTGGGACCTAGTCCCTTTACGAGTTTTGATTTTTCAGCCACCTATATTTTTAACTTTCTCCCATTTCTTTGCAATCTTTTGACTTGCTTTTGGTTTGACTCTTTCATCCTCAGCTTCCCTTTTTCGTTTCGCTACATACCTAGTGATATCATCAAATTTAGTCTCACAATTTCCAATAGACACATGAGTTGATATGGGTTCTTCAGGCAGTTGCCCTTACTGTCTCATTTTTCTTATTCTCTCTGTTTAGATTGCATTCGCTGCAATTGCACTCCCCATAACTTTCTCGGTTACACTTCTTGTTCCATACTTCTTATTTTCCTCTTTTGAGTGAGTCTCAACCAGCTTTCCCTTCATTTTTATTTTCTCTCTTTTGTACACTCAGTGTGCTCAGCAGTAAGAGCGTCCTCAGAAGTACCTTTAACTGTTTCCAAATCAGGAATATTCATTGTGAAAGTGTTCGCTCCTCGCACCCCTCTTTGGCTCCATTTTAACGAAACCTCTTCTTCCTCTTCCTTTTCACTCTCAACGTCAAAGGATCTATGTGTTTGGTCAAACACACGTGGATTTCTGTGAGGGACCTGATCTAGTGATCTCAACTCATACTTCAGTAGAGTAGGTTGAATATCTCCTCTTAGTGAGGCCAGATTTTGAACAACCACCAGTTCTGCCCTTGCGGCTAGAATACACGATTCAATACCTTTTCCCTCAGGAAAATCCTCTTCAAAGAGTCTCTCAGACATAATAGATGAAACAGCCATAGAACCCACTTCTATTTCTTCAGAGGGGGGTTCAACACTAGGTTTTACCACAGATTGCGCCTCCGAGTTCTGTGACTTCTCACCGGATAAAACCAGGGTAGGGGAACAGGCCAAGACATCCTCAGAAGGAAGAACAGGGAGGCTATGACTTCAGTCAAAGGAATGATGGATTCATCCATTTCACCAACTCCACAGACTGGAGTCGAAAAAGACTCTTCTGGAGAAGGAATCGAGAAGCTGAATAAACTAGGGTTTTCAACTTTTTGGGAGATATGGATCGTTGAAGAAGAATTAGAGTTAGGCATTTTGAAAGAGAGAGAAAAAAGCTTTGAAGATGGGATTAGTGAATTACAATAGGAAATATTTGAAGAGATTTTGTAATTGATTCACTAAGAGAAGTTATATATAAAACCAAAAAGGTATCGGGTCCTCAACAGTAGCGACCTTTTAGTTTAAACACGAAAAAATGTCTGAAACTGACGCGATGAATGGGCGAGAGACACGTGGCAGTGATGTTGACAGACATACAGTGTATCGTAAGTGATACTAACCTCATGGAGACCAAGTCCCATTTAGTATGTAGCCCTGTCAGAATGATTTGATCTTACCTTCAGCTAACATAACATAAGTGTATACCTGCATTAAGGTATCAGAAGTGAATTCACAAACGACATGCATTATAATAAGTATAAATACCTGATCTCCTAAACGTAATCAATTGGAAGATTTTGTGCAAACTTGCTAAGAAATCAGGTGATCTTGTGCATCCCCAACCTCAACCTATTTTTGATGAAACACTCTTTACTCAAAGGTTTTGTAAAGATATCAAC
Organism: Solanum gracilifrons; assembly: GCA_029582605.1. Taxonomy (NCBI): domain Eukaryota; kingdom Viridiplantae; phylum Streptophyta; class Magnoliopsida; order Solanales; family Solanaceae; genus Solanum; species Solanum gracilifrons. Next base: position 5,398 of record JAJOOH010008582.1, on the reverse strand, counting down.
CAACTGATCTTCAGTCTTGCAGAACTTCATCACCACATTTTGCTTCTCAACATTGTCTCTTAGGAAATGATGCCTCACATCTATGTGCTTTGTCCTCTTATGTTGAACAGGATTCTTGGCCATATTCATTGCACTGGTGTTGTCTCATATTAGAGGGATTGTGTCTGTGAGAACACCAAAATCCTCCAGTTGCTGCTTGATCCACAGAAGTTGAGCACAACAATATGCAACAGCCACATATTCTGCCTCTGTTGTAGACAATGCAACTGAATTCTCCTTCTTTGTCCCCCAGGAGATGAGTGATGATCCAAGAAAGTGTGTCATGCCTGATGTACTCTTTCGATCAACAAGAAAGCCTGCGTAGTCAGCATTAGCATAACCAATTAGATCAAGTGAATCACTTGTTGGATAAAAGAGGACCAGGTCTTGAGTTGCCTTCAGGTATCTCAAAATTCATTTGGTTGCCTTCAGATGTGACTTACTTAGTGCAGCTTGAAACCTTGCACACATCCCTACACTGAAGATAATGTCTGGCCTGCTTGTAGTGAGGTACATGAATGATCCAGTAATTTCCCTGTATATGGTCTGATTTACTTCAACACCGTCTTCATCCAAATCCAGTTTCACACTTGTGCTCATAAAAGTATCAAGAGCTTTTACCTCAAGTAGATTATACCTTTTGAGCAGTTCTTTTATATATATCTCTTGACATATTGAAGTCCCCTGAAAAGACTTTTTGATTTGCAAACCTAGGAAGAAGGTAAGCTCTCCCATCATGCTCATTTTAAATTCACTACTCATTAGGTCAGCAAACTCTTTGCACAGTGAATCTGGCGTAGCTCCAAAGATGATATCATTTACATATACCTGCACAATCAACAACTCCTTACCTCTGGATTTTATGAACAAGGTATTACCAATTTTACCTCTTTTTAAACCATTTGCAAGGAGGAATTTTGTCAGTCGTTCATACCAAGCTCTAGGAGCTTGCTTTAAACCGTACAAAGCCTTATCCAATTTCAGCACATGATTTGGCAGTTCTACATCTTCAAAACCTGGGTTGTTTGACATACACTTCTTCTTTCAAATTCCCGTTCAAGAAGGCACTCTTGACATCCATTTGAAATAGCTTAAATTCCATGTGAGCAACAAATGCAATCAGGATTTTAATGGCTTCCATTCTGGCTACAGGAGCAAATGTCTCGTTATAGTCAATCCCCTCATCTTAGTTGTACCCCTACACCACGAGCCGTGACTTATTTCTAGTGATGGTCCCATGCTCATCAAGTTTGTTTCTGGAGACCCATTTTGTCTTAATATCAGTGGATGGGAAGATTGATGTTTCCATCCGGACTTTCTGATCGGCTCTTATTCCACATCAGCATCAGATTCGACATCATCATCTTCTGGATTTTGAGATGGATTCTCCTGGGTAGTGTCTGAAGGACAAGGTTCTTCTGTGAGTTCTGCACCATTTTCTTTTGCAACCTGTTTGTTCTAGGATTTTGGATTGCCTTGTCCTCTCTTTCTTTGATCAGCTCCTCCATTTCATGGTCTCCCTTGTGAACATCAATTTTCTTAGACTCATCAAAAGTCACATGCATGCTCTTTTCAACACAAAGAGTTCTCTTGTTAAACACCCTATAGGCCTTGCTGGTAGAGGAGTATCCTACAAACACCCCTTCATCACTCCTTGCATCGAACTTGCCCATGTCACTTTTCCATTATTTAATGCATAACATTCGCACCCAAATGGCTTAAGGTGAGCAATTGAGGGCTTTCTGTCATTCAACAATTCGTAGGGTGTCTTCTTGATCATTGACTGGATAAGATATTGATTTGTAACATAGCATGTTGTTTTGACCGCTTCTGCCCAAAAGTTCATTGCAAGCCCTGAGTCAATCAACATGGTCCTTGCAATATCAACCAATGTCCTGTTCTTTCTTTCAACTACCCCATTTTTCTGAGGAGTTCTTGGTGCAGAGAAGTTGTGATTGATTCCATTTTTAGCGCAAAAACCTTCAATTTGAGAGTTATCAAACTTTGTTCCATGGTCAGACCTGATACTAGCAATCTTGCAGTTGACCTTTAGTTGAATGGCTTTGGCGAAAGTAATCAGAACTCTAGCAGTGTCGTCCTTTTTTCGTAGAAACATATTCAAGGTGTACCTGGAAAAATCATCAACAACTACAAGAATATACTTCTTACCTCCTCTGTTTGGAATTCTGACAGGTCCACATAGATTTGTGTGGAGAAGCTCTAAAGGTCTGGTCATGCTCACTCCCTTCTTAGCCTTGAAGGATGATCGTGTTTGTTTTCCTCTTGCACATGCATCACATACTTTATCATTTGAAAATTTCAGCTTTGGTAATCCGCGGACCAGGTCCCCTGCAACAAGCTTGTTTAGTAAAGAGGTACTTACATGAGCCAGTCGTCTTTGCATCGTCAGCTTGAGCACTTAGGCATGAAAGGTTGTCCCCTTCAATAGAGTCAAGATCAGATGTACATATTCTTGACCCTTTTTGCAGACATCACGATTCTTTTAGTTGCACAGTTTGTCACAATACACCCATCAGACATGAACTTGACTTCATTTCCCTTGTCGTAGATTTGAGATACGCTCAAGAGATTGTATTTCAAACCATCCACATAGTGTACACTGTCTATGGAATGGTCTGTTGTTCTTCCTATCTTCCCAATGCCAAGAATAAAACCTTTCTTTCCACTGCCCACCGCTTTGGTATGCTTCCAAAGAGAGGAAGTTTAGAGTGTTTCCAGTCATATGCCTTGAGCATCCACTGTCCATGTACCAGCACTGACTGTTTTCTCTCTTCTGCACAAGAATCACTTATTAGACTTAGGAACCCACTTCTAATGGAGTTCCCAAAAACTGTCAAAAAGCTTAATGAGAAACCTTCCTATCCATGGGGGTAAAGTGTTCTTGCTAAAATGGTAACCAGGTACCCATTTCTTTTTCTCAACAACTTTTCTTGATTTAAGAAACTTCTCTCGACTCTCTTTTACTTTCCTCAGTTTCTCACATTGTTCTTTTAGATGACCATTTTTGTCACAGTGAGTACACAAAAGGTTGTTTGAGACAGATACATATTTACTATGTGGATTGTAAGGAGGCTCTATCTGTCTACAACCTAATCCATTTCTGCTGTTGAACTGTTGACTTGCTAAGTTCGTGAGAATTTTAGATGAGTCAGTCCATTTTAGAGAGTGGTTCAATTCTTCCTTGATCTTACATAGATCCTTCACTAGCTGAGAGTTTCTTTCTAAGGAGGCAACTAACTTGGACCTAGAGGTCTTAAGTTTTTCTTCTAGTTCAACCTCAAAGTCGCTGAGTTTCCTCTCCCACCCCCCTTAGAGGTACCAGGTCCCTCACTGGTTCCAGACTATCAGTCTCAAAGATACCTATTCTGACACTTAATTCAGACATTTGAGTATTAAGAGCTGAGTTTTCATCCTCGCACAGACTCAGTTTTTCACTTATAATCAAATTTTCAGAGGTCAGTTCATCAACTGAGTCAATTAATATAGCAGCAAGTTTTCTCAATCTATTGATAGGAAGAGTATCTAGATCATCTTTGAGATCGAGAAGGGTTACCTCATTTAGATCCTCTTCATCGTCAGATTTTGCCATTAGAGAGAAAATAGAGTTGTAGACAGTCTCATCATCTTCTACAGCCATCATTAAGACATCTTCTGGGTTGTCTATCTCTTCTTCAGACCACTGGATGCATTTCCCCACACTGCCAAATCTTTCTTCACTAGTTGATCAACATGAGCTTTCCTTTTGGCATAATCTAGGACCTGGTCCCTTCTACGAGGTCTGAAGTCCTGAGTTTCCTGCTTCTGGCTGGGATAGTCCTTCATAAAATGACCAGGTTTGCCACATTTATGACAAAGATCATTTGCGTTTGCTGCTCTGCTGGTCGAAGCCTTCTTTTGAAAGCCTTCATGCTTCTTGATGATCTTTTGAAACCTTCTAGTAACGTATGCCATTTCATCCTCTTCATCAGTAACATCATTTTGAGAAGTTTTCAGAGCAATCTTTCGAACTTGTTTGCTCAAGGTAATAGGCTCACCAAGGCATCTCAGCTTGTTGGTTATGGAAGTGAATCTTGAGTTCATCTCGAATATAGTTTCACCTTCCTTCATGTAGAAATTCTCGTATTAAGTCGTAAACATGTCGACATTTGACTACTTCACTTGTGTTGTTCCCTCATGAGTTGTTTGAAGACAGTCCCATATCTCCTTGGCCGTCTCACTGGCAGAGATTTGGTTGTACTCGTCTGATCCGATTCCACTTACTAGAATCTTCTTTGCTTTATAATTCTTCTCTATCTTCTTTCTATCTGCTTCATTGTACTCTTTTCTAATTTTGACAACTGTTGTAGTGAGCTCTCCAAGAATCACGTCCCACAACTCAGTGTCTTCAACATTGATGTAGTCATGCATGCGATTCTTCCACCACCCATAGTATTGTCCATTAAAACGGGGTGATATGGTAGATGACTGGCCTTCTTCCATATTAGGTGGGGCTGCCATTCCTTCAGGATCTTTTCTTTTCTTGGTGTTACCCAATTCGAAAAGTCAAGCTCTGATACCACTTGTTGGAATATATGCGTCCACCGCTTTCAATGGGACCAGGCCCTCAGCACAATTATAATAACAAACAGTAAAATAAATGTTGAAAGTAAAGATTGCACACACAACTTTATGTGAAAACCTCCTTGCTCAAGGGAGTAAAACCACGACCTGTCTCACAGGGATTTTCAAACTGCTTTTACTAATCTTCTCCAAGCAAAAGTAAAAACAAGTTTACAAAATGAGATTAACCTTCTAATCTCCACACTAAGTAATATCTCATATTACTTAGATGAGCCTAAGCAGATAAAACACTACCCACTATACTAATTCTAGCTGATTAATATAGACTTTAAAGTAAGACACTACGTTACTCACAACCAAGTTCTTACAATGATTCACACAAGCTTGAAACGTTTCTATCACATGCGAAACGATTCCTTTAATATAAGCACGATTACAAGCTGTTGACACCCAATTTTGACCCTCCACAATATAAATTAATCACCGAGCTTCTTCAATTTGGAATGATTTGAAATAATTGGCTTTATAAAAATTCAAAATAAATTTCAAGTCATTTTAAGTAGTTTGTCATTTTTATAAATTTTAAAATAATGAATATGATATTTTATATAATTTGGTGTCTAATTAGTATATTTTATGAATGTTCAAAAAATTGTCTCAAAAAGGTTTTAGCTTTATTTAAATATTTGGTTATCTAGTTTAAATTAATTGATATCTTATATTTCTAGTTAAATAGTTTATAATTAATTTAATTATTATATAATTATGTGTCTAATTA
>JAJOOH010008581.1:0-19140 GCA_029582605.1 Solanum gracilifrons | reverse complement strand
AAGGCTTTATAGTTGTCGGTATCCTGCCACCATGAAGCTCTCCCTTGAAACTTACTGTTTAAATGTTGGCGAATTTGCAGGTTATGGATGCCGGATTAGTGCTGAGTTTTCTAACAGGTTCTTTGGCACTCTTTAAGCATGTTGTTGAGGCTACGAAGTACTTTAGCATTATAGTCAGTTTTGGTTAGTTTCATCTTATGCTCAATTACTATTTTCTAAGATTGTTTTTTCCTATCAAACTATTACTATTCTTTTGCTTTGGTATTCTCTTTTGATATTTGGACTGTGAGGACACAATCTCATTTTCAGTTAGGGGTGCCTCCCTTGTACTCATTTTGTTGATTGTTTCTGCATACTGTGATTGTGCCCTTGTCGGGCGTACTTTTCTTTCTTTGTGATGGATTGGTGTGCCCTTGTCGGGCTTGATGTTGTTGATGTTTCTGTTGATATTGTGTTGGATTGGTCTATTTTAGCTTTTGATTTGTAGTTTGTAGCTTCTTTGTTTATTCTTTTATAATAAGATATAGATTGACGATGCCTGATGATGGATAGAGAGTGATGTCCTTCTTAAGGTTAAATCATCGATTGCTTGTAAGTGTTTGATTGGCATTGATTGTGGCGAAGTTTGAGTAGCCGTTCCCGAATAGATGCATGAGGTTGCCTGATGATGGTTGGTTGACGGCTTTCTTAAGGGCAAAATCATCGTCATTTTGGGAAGGTTTTGACTTGGTTGGTACTAAAAGCATAGTCATGCATGTGAATCATGAGCATACCTCTCCGTTTTTATAAGGTTGAGCATGTTATGAATGATTTGTGACAACTCTTACAACTCTTTTTGTGACTTTCGATTCGTTAGCGGTTAAAATGTTCAATGCTACTTGTATTTTGAAAAGGAAGTAAGATTTTGAACCATCTTGATTGATTTGCAGGCCATGTGTGGTGAGTTATTGAATAATGCCTTGTGTTCGCTTATTGTCACCTAGAAGTTGCCCGGTTGGTCTTGAAATGTTGGTCTTGATTGACTTTGGTTGGAGAAATGATCTTTGGCTTTCTTTGATGTTCTTGAAGTTCACTTTGTCTAAAAATCCCACCTTTGAACTAAATATATCCTTAGTTGTCCCCTTTGAGCCTAATCCTTTTTATTGGCAACCACATTACAAGCCATATCCTTTTTGAAAAAAGTAACCCTCTTTTGAACCCTTCCCGCCTTGAACTTGAGGTTGTGAAAGTTGAGGCTTTTGTCCTAAGTTGGTGGTGTTATGGGAAATTCATTGATGGGATGCTTACAACATGAGGGCTTGATAGAAAAAAAAATGAAGAGAGAAATTGAGGGTTGAATGGAAATTCTTAAAGAAAGAAAAAGCTTTGAAAAAGAAAGAAAGAAAATGAATAAATGAGACTTGAATCCTCCAAAAGTTGAAAATGGTTGTATGTGGGGCATCTAGAGTGGAAATAAGAAAAGAATAATGAAAAATAGTGTGGAATGTGCATGGGTTTGAAAAGTGAGGGTTGGATGGGAAGTCTCAAAGAAAGAAAAAGCTTTGAAAAAGAACGAAAGAAAATGAATAAATGAGACTTGAATCCTCCAAAAGTTTAAAATGGTTGTATTTGTGGCATCTAGAGTGGAAATAAGAAAAGAATAATGAAAAATAGTGTGGAATGTGCATGGGTTTGAAATGTGGAGAGTTGGAAATGATGAGTTGTTGTGTAGTGTTCAAGGAGGGTGTAGTCACCTATACCTAAATGATATCCTAACCTTTCCTAAGCCTATATTACAAGCTTAACAAAGTCCTTTGAGATTTCTAACCAAATGGAGTTGAGTCAAAAATGATTGAAAATATGGGCAAGCCAATGATTGGTGTGACATTTGTGTACATGAGATGATTCTTTGTGAGTGTGAGTGTTGCATCTTTGTTGTCCCATGTCTTGTTTATATGTGTGTGCGGTTTTGGGACTCTTCTTTCATGTGAGGGCATGTAAGCTGAAAAAGTGGTGATTTTGAAAATTCCTAATTGAGTCAAGTGAGCATGTGAAAGTGTTAATGAGTTGAGTCATCTCTTGAGTTTGAGTTGTTGTCACTTAAATGATTCTTGGTTTTTAAAAATGTAATGAGAATGAGAGGATTTCTTATGTGAAAAAAGTTTGCATGTGGACTATTTGTTAGTACCAACCGGAGCCATTACCTTTGTGCTTAATTGAGAAAGGGAAGTTGATTTGTGGTGTCTTGAAATATGAACCTCTTGTGTTCGACCGTTAGTAAGAGTTGGGTATTTTTATTAACGACGACCGCTTACTCTGTTAACTTGTTTTGAGGGTGATTTGAGCGTCATCAATTGTTTAAGATTTTTGGAAAAAGTTTTAAACATGTGTGTATATTACTTCCTAGTGATGCAAATCTCCATCTTCTTTTCACTGTTGTGGAGAATACACCATCTGAAACAGTTTGATCAAATTGCACTGTTGGTCTTGGAGATCTGGCAGTTCGTTTTTCTAATCTGTTTGAGCCATGGACAGAGCATATGTATGCATGATTAAGATATCGTTCATTCTCATCTAATACTTACTGAATGACATGAAGGTTTGGCTGGACTATCAAACATTTATACTTAGCTTTCATGTGTCAGAATTTTTATTATCTTGATTTGCGTGTATCATTATTAGGTGGAAGTTTATATAAATGAAATGGCCAACTGTTTGGACGATGAAGATGAAAGAATTTCAAATCTTGCCAAACTTTCTTTCATGAGTTGTCAAAGAAAAGGTAGTATATTTACTCAACTTTTCTTCATCAGTTCCCTAATAAAGAAGTTCATCTATCTAATCTCTTTCTAGTCTTTCTACTATTGAGCTTCTTTCATCTGTTATTGCATGCTTTGGTGTGCACGTCACATAATACTGTTTTTTCCTTTACACTTGGTGTTTAGTGGGAACTTTTGCATGTTCCCGCTTTTTGTAAAGTTCCAACTTCTTTCATTTGGTCTTGACCTTCAAATAGGAGGAACAAAGGTATTTTAGACTGGCTCCTCTTTTTTGGTTAGTTATTAGGGTATATTTTCCTAAGATTGTCGTAGATCCAAGTGGAAACTTTTGATTATTGCAACTCTGTAAAACACATGATCCTCTTTCTAATAAAGTGTTCTTCTGCAGTTTTGTCTTGAACAAAGTATGCATTGAAACAGACACGTGGGAAATTTGGTCTTTGTGCAAAGATAGTACGTTGAGCAATTGGTCTTGACCTGATCATCTGACGTTCTTCTGATTCTACTTTTTTGAGTCTTTAGTTATTTGTATTATATTCCCTGTCTTGTTTCTGTTCTCTGTAGGAGGTGGTTGCGAGGGTGATGGATTATTTCTTTTGAATAAGAGAATATTTTTGTACTGTTAGAATGCTTCTTCCAGTGATTTTTTCCTGTAGTTCTTCTTTCCATTTTACTTGTTCTCATCCAGACCTCAATGGATGTCAGCATGTACCATAATTTAAAAATTTATCCTTTTCTCTCATTTTAACTTTTTTCTAAGGTTATAATCACACATTAAGTTTGATGATTTTGGATGTCTTATAATTTTAACTTTTTCTAATGTTATAATCACACATTAGTTTGATGATTAAAGATGTCAATGAAGTAATATTTCTCTGTTGGCATTTGAGTGATATATTATCTGTAACTGAAGTTGTACTATCTAAGGTGCAGTGTGAGCTGCAATGTGAGGTATGTACTGCACCGAAGCAAGGTGCATGACATTTGTTCATATGGGAACTCTGCCAAGTCTAAATTCTCAACAGTTGCGTTATTACTTATTGTTAACATTAAGTCAACCGTTGCTTACAGTGATTGTTAATCATGTAAAATCAATTCATGCTTTACTTCCAGGAGAAGATGCTTTCCTCAATGTGACAACTTAGATTATATCTGAACTAAGAATAATAATGGAGATGTTCCAGGAGAAATAGCTTGGTTAAGAAGCAGAATAGAAAAATGCAGAAACACCGAAGAATTAGTGGAAAAGATAAATGAATGCAATCAAAGGGTAATTCCAAAAAAAGAGAAACAAAGTTGCATAGTCTCCATAGAACTATAAATGGAATTTTTAGTTTTTAAGAAAATATTGCTTTGTTAATTTATTTTGATAAAGTGAAGTTACTATACGTGAAGGTCTCTGAACTTCTCTCAGGTATTCAAACAAGTGATTGTTTTGGAAATTTGAACTAAGGCTCTATGGTTGTCTGTATCCCACCATGGAGCTCTCCCTTGAATCTTACTGTTTAAATGTTGATTAATTTGCAGGCAATGAGTGCAAGTTCGATGCTGAGTTTTCTGACCGGTTCTTTAGCACTCTTTAAGCATGTTCCTAAGGCTACCAAGTACTTCAACATTATAGTAAGTATTGGTTAGTTTCATCTTATGCTCAATTACAATTTTCTAAGATCATTTTTTCTATCAAACTACTTCCTAATGACATTTGCCTTCTCAATCTTTTCCCTGTTGATTATAGCAAACGTGCAAAAATATTTTTGCTTTGGTAGTCCCTTGTATTCTCTTTTGATATTTGGACTGTGAGGACACAATCTCATTTTTAGTTGGGAGTGCCTTCCTTGTACTCATTTTGTTGATTGTTTCTGCATACTACGATTGTGCCCTTGTCGGGCATGCTTTTCTTCCTTGTTATGGATTGGTGTGCCCTTGTCGGGATTTGATATTGTGTTGGATTGGTCTATTTTAGTTTTTGATTTGTAGTTTGTAGCTTCTTTGTTTTTTTTTTTATAATAATATTTTGGATTAACGATCCCCGATGATGGATAGAGAGTGACGTCCTTCTTAAGGTTAAATCATCAATTGCTTGTGAATGTTTGATTGGCGTTGATTGTGGCGAAGTTTGAGTAGCCGTTCCCGAATAGATGCATGAGGTTGCTTGTTGATGGATTGGTTGATGACTTTCTTAAGGGCAAAATCATCGTCATTTTGGGAAGGTTTTGACTTGGTTGGTACTAAGAGCATAGTCATGCATGTGAATCGTGAGCATACCTCTCCGTTTTTATAAGGTTGAGCATGTTATGAATGATTTGTGACAACTCTTACAACTCTTTTTGTGACTTTCGTTTCGTTAGTGGTTAAAATGTTCAATGCTACTTGTGTTTTAAAAAGGAACTAAGATTTTTAACCATTTTGATTGATTTGCGGGCCATGTGTGGTGAGTTATTGAATAATTAATGCCTTGTGTTCGCTTTTGTCACCTAGAAGTTGCCCGGTTGGTCTTGATCGAGTTTGGTTGGAGAAATGATCTTAGGCTTTCTTTGATGTTCTTGAAGTCCACTTTGTCTAAAAATCCCAACTTTGCACTAAATATATCCCTAGTTGTCCCCTTTGAGCCTAATCCTTTTTATTGGCAACCACATTACAAGCCTTATCCTTTTTGAAAAAAGTAACCCTTTTTTGAACCCTTCCCTCCTTGAACTTGAGGTTGTGAAAGTCGAGGCTAAAAGCCTAAGTTGGTGGTGTTATGGGAAATTCATTGAAGTGATCAATGCTTACCACATCCGCTTGATAGAAAAAAAAAGATAAAAAAAGTAGAGAGAAATTGAGGGTTAGATGAGAAGTCTTAAAGAAAGAAAATGCTTCGAAAAAGAAAGAAAGAAAATGAATAAATGAGACTTGAATCCTCCAAAAGTTGAAAATGGTTGGTTGTATGTGGGGCATCTAGAGTAGAAATAAGAATAGAATAATGAAAAATAGTGTGGAATGTGCATGGGTTTGAAAAGTGTAGAAAAGTGGAGAAAGTTGGAAATGATGAGTTGTTGTGTAGTGTTCAAAGAGGGTGTAGTCACTTATACCTAAATGATATTCTAACCTTTCCTAAGCCTATATTACAAGCTTAACAAAGTCCTTTGAGATTTCTAACCAAATGGAGTTGAGTCAATAATGATTGAAAATATGGGCAAGCCAATGATTGGTGTGACATTTGTGTACATGAGATGATTCTTTGTGAGTGTGAGTGTTGCATCTTTGTTGTCCCATGTCTTGTTTATATGTGTGTGCGGTTTTGGGACACTTCTTTCTTGTGAGGGCATGTAAGCTGAAAAGTGGTGATTTTGAAAATTCCTAATTGAGTCAAGAGCATGTGAAAGTGTTAATGAGTTGAGTCATCTCTTGAGTTTGAGTTGTTGTCACTTAAATGATTCTTGGTTTTTAAAAATGTAATGAGAATGAGAGGATTTCTTATGTGAAAAAAGTTTGCATGTGGACTAATTGTTAGTACCAACCGGAGCCATTACCTTTGTGCTTAATTGAGAAAGGGGAGTTGATTTGTGGTGTGTCTTGAATTATGAGCCTCTTGTGTTCGAATGTTACTAAATGTTGGGTATTTTCATTAATGACAACCGCTTACTCTGTTAACTTGTTTTGAGGGTGATTTGAGTGTCATCAATTATTTAAGATTTTTGTAAAAAGTTCTAAACATGTGTGTATATTACTTCCTAGTGATGCAAATCTCCAGCCTCTTTTCACTGTTGTGGAGAATGCACCATCTGAAACAGTTCAATCATATTGCACTGTTACTCTTGGAGATCTGGAACTCGTTTTCCTATTCTGTTAGAGCCATGGACAGAGCATACGTATGCATGATTAAGAGATCGTTCATTCTCATCTAATACTGAAGACATGATGAAGGTTTTGCTGGACTATCAAACATTTATCCTTAGCTTTCATGTGGACGAATTTTCATCATCTTGATTTGCGTGTATCATTATTAGGTGGAAGTTTATATAAATGAAATGGCAAACTGTTTGGAAGATGAAGATGAAAGAATTTCAAATCTTGCCAAACTTTCTTTCATGAGTTGTCAAAGAAAGGTAGTATATTTACCCAACTTTTCTTTCATCAGTTGCGTCTTTCTACTATTGAGCTTCTTTCATCTGTTATTGCGTGTTTCGGTGTGCACATCACATAATACTGTTGTTTTCCTTTACACTTAATGTTTAGTGGGAACTTTTTTGCATGTTCCCGCTTTTTGTTAAGTTCCAACTTCTTTCATTTTTTCTTGACCTTCAATTAGGAATGTTCCTCACATTCATATACATGTAAAACGGGAAAACAAAGACCGGTGGCATGGTGCTGAAATCCAGATTTTCTTTCATTTTTTATTGACCTTCAATTAGGATGAACAATGGTATTTTAGACTGGCTCCTCTTGTTTAGTTATTTGGATATTTTTCCTAAGATTGTCGTAGATCCAAGTGGAAACTTTTGATTATTGTAACTCTGTATGTAACACATGATCCTTTTTCTAAGGAAGTGTTCTTCTGCAGTTTTGTCTTGAACAAAGTATGAAACAGACATGTGGGAAATTTGGTCTTTGTGCAAAGATGGTACATTGAGCAATTGGTTTTGACCTGATAATCTGACGTTCTTCTGATTCTACTTTTTTGAGTCTTAGTTATATGTTTTAGATTCCCTGTCTTGTTTCTGTTCTCTGTTATAGGGTGGTTGCGAGGGTGGTGGATTATGTCTTTGGAATAAGAGAATATTTTTGTACTGTTAGAATGCTTCTTCCAGTGATTTTTGCCTGTAGTTCTTCTTTCCATTTTACTTGTTCTCATCCAGACCTCAATGGATGTCAGCATGTACCATAATTTAAGAATTTATCCTTTTCTCTCATTTCTACAGGCATTGATTTGGTCCAAGATGAGTACAGGACTTTCCATTGAGATTAAATCTTCCATGAACAGTGAAAATTATACCTCATTCTGTAGGCTGGATATTGATATTTACAAGTATGAGATGACTTAGTAGAAAGTTATATTTAAGTATGCATGGTAACACAAGATTATATTGTTTTTGTTTTCCAAGGTATATTACTGTATTACGCCTTCTTTTCAGGAATGTTCCTCACATTCATATACATGAAAAACGGGAAAACAAAGACCGGTGGTATGGTGCTGAAATCCAGATTGTCATTGAAAGGAACTGGACAACGTACCGAGTATGTAGTTCTTGAATAGTTGTGACAGAAGTTCTACTACGTTTCACCTCATTCATGTGTTGAAAGCAAACTTAGTCAAATTATTCACCTTCTATATTTCTGATTTCTTTCTGTGTTTACAGTCCAAAGTCAATGCATTATATGTGACAAATGGCTGTCATCAAGCCCAATGCCCAATTCCTTTTCCAATTCATATCAGATTCTCCTGAGTACTTTCTCTATCTCCCCTTCACCCCTCTCCCTTCTCTTCTCCCCTTTGTTTTAATTAATTTGTTTGTGCAAGCTACAAGCATGTCCACAATTTTGAGTTCGTAAAATATGTGCTGCATTCTTTGGTTTCACTCTAGTTTTGAATTGATTGTAGGAAAAATGTGCTTATAAGGTTTCACCAGAAGAACAGACATAATGCCTTCTGTTCCTCTTGAGACCAAGTACCATCCATCTGCTGTAGACATACTTCTTATCAAACGGCTTATAACGGAAACATCAAAACAGACTCTTTTGCAGTTTTCCTTCAGCATGAATTTGTAAACATTGGGCAGTCTCATGCAGAACGTTTAATCTGTGAGAACTTGAAACTGATTGCATTCATCTGTGTTAGATTCCTTGATAAAATAAAATTAGTTGGCTCTATGGCTTATTGACCTTTGAAAATAGTTTATCTATTGCTTGCATTCTATTCAGTCACTATTAGACGACAGTTTGTTATAGTGGTTACTTACTGCTCAGTGCTCACCAACTCAATGCAGATAGAAAAGATATAAAATTGTCATAATGATAGTAGAGTAGGTGGAGTTTTTTTTTTTTGGAACTGGTTACTTGTAGAGTAGGTGGATGTATTTAAGTACACACATTGTTGCCATTAGCCAACAAAAGAGAATCGACCACAATGTTGAAGGCATTAATCAACAATGATACACTAAATGCGCTGTTAATCAAGTTAGTCTTCAGATTTTCAGCCAAGGAAATGTCCTTACACTACTGTGAGAGAGCTTGTTTAGAATGCACTTGATTCTGCTGAATCCATTTCTGAACTTCTAGTTGTAGAGATAACCATGTAAGTGATTATTTTTACTATTTTAGATAACTACATCAATGAGCTAACATAGATCCTATAATGGGAACCTCTCTTCATAGCTAGCTTAGTGTTGTTTTTTGTTTTGCTTCTGTAGTGAAGAGATTGGCAGAAGTAAATTTAATCCCATGATTGGTCTGGGTGACCATGAACGTAGAGATGAAGCCCTTTATGATGATTTTGAGACAGCAAAGGATCGTGAGGTGTGTAAGCAGCGATTTACTCTCACTTAGATGGCATTGTGATTGATATTTTATGCTCACCGTTTGACATTTAGCAAATTTCATTAGTGAAATATTTTTCTAGCAAATTTCATTAGATGTCATTGTGATTTTTCTAACTACTGTGTCTAGAAAAGACTTGCCAAGGAAGCTCGGGTTCTAGAGATTCAAGCAAAGAATGTTGCTCTTGGGAAGAAAGTAAAAGACCCTGCAGCTACAAAGGCAGCTAAGGGTAGGGAGGTATTATATTATAGGGTGACAAGCAAGGTATTATCTGTTTCTCTTTGTTCTTCTATATGCTGATTCTGCTCTAAGTATGCAAGACAAGAAAAGTACATTGTTGAATTAAATCAATTTGGCTTAGTTAGTGGAAACTTTAATTACTGTACTTTGTTTGTAGTATAGGATAATGGAAGAGGAATGTCACATGATGATATCCTGAATATGTTTGTAGAGGTTTGATGTGCTTGCCATTTCCAGTTATTTTACAAGTGGAAACTTTTGCATGTTCCTGCTTTTTGTTATGTTCCAACTTTCTTTCATTTTTTCTTGACCTGCAATTAGGAGAAACAAAGGTGTTTTTTAGACGCTTGATACATTCGTTTCAACTTTCATCTCTATTATTTGTTTACTTGTTATATTTTTTTGTTATATTTATCTTGTTTGTTTTTTATATTTTAATTATTATAAACTTTAAATATGGATCCCGTTTAAAAAAGTAGTGGTAAAAAATCAATTTATGAAAAAAAGGTGCTACTAGTAGGGGTGGGGGAGGACTTAGTTCTCATTGCAGCCTAGATTTAAAACTAATACCAACGATTATACTCATGTTGATGAATGTTTTTTTTATTTCGTGCAACTCTTACGAAGACCTCGAGGGAATTGAATTGACCTCGCAACCCGCGTTTCTAAGCAATAGTCAACCCAAGCTTGTACCAAGCTCTCAACACTCGTACAATAATTTCAAAATATCAATATTCAAAATAGTCTACCTAAAAGAGAACCCAAACTAGCTATTTAAAGTTTCATGCATTTATTACATAAGAGGCCCAAAAAGGATAAAGGGTGAGCTGGAGGTCGTGCTCGCCTAAGGGACTCAGCGAGATGACCCCTCCCTTGAAGCCTTTTGGAACATTTGGCGAGCTTGGGTCCTCGCCCAAGCCATTGGGCGAGTCTCCGAATGGCTCTTACTCGCCTAAAGTGGCAGTTTCGTCAACTATCTTCCCTTCACTTCCCCAAGCGATCTTCAAGGACCCCTCCTTTGCTATCAACACGAGCTCAAGGACCTCTAACTTCATGAACAAACCTTGCATCCTTTGAAGGTCTCGAGCTTGGCTTCGAGTGAATGACCTTGGTGCAATTTGAATTGCATCATTCTCTCCTTCTTGAAAAGAATTTGTCCTCAAATTCGACGGATCATCATCATCAAGAGTTGAAAATGGAGAAAGATCGCAAACATTGAAGGTGTTGTGAACTTGATACTCAGGAGGAAGGTCAATTTTGTATGCATTGTCATTTGAGTCTTTCAAGCACTTGAAAGGGACCATCACCTCCTGGCATCAACTTTGTTTTCCGATGAATGGGAAATCGCTCCTTGTAAAAATAAATGCACCCACACCCACTCACCCGATTCTAGTACAATCCTCTTGCGACCCTTGTTCACCTTTTTGGCTACCTCTTGGTTCTTCTTTTCTAGGTGAAGTCACACCTTCTCATGAAGTTTCTTCATGGCTTCCGCTCTTTTGCTCCAATCTAAGGTTAAGACAACATCTTGAGAAAGAGGAGTGAGATCACTTCAAATGGAGTCTTGCCAATAGTTCTATGAATAACTCGATTATAAGAAAACTCAACTAAAGGAAAATGTTCCTCCCATGAGGCCAACTTTCCATGCACCACGACACGAAGCATAGAACCCAAGGTCCTATTCACAACTTTAGTTTGGCCATTGGTTTGTGACAAAAAGTTGAGAACAACAACTTGGTACCAAGTCTACCTCACAATTCTTTCCAAAAGTGACTTAAGGAATTTTGAATCCGTATCACTTATGATGGTTTGAGGAATTCCATGCAATTTAACAACATTTTCAACAAACGAAGTAGCCACATTGGGCTATTTCAAAATAAAAACAAAGTAGCCACATTGGAAGCATCATCACATTTATGACATGGAATGAAATGAGCCATCTTTGAAAATCGATCAACAACAACAAAGATGCTATCTCTACCTCTTTTTGTCTTTGGCAAACCCAAAACAAAATCCATTGAAATATCAAGCCAAGGTCTTTGAGGGGTGGGGAGTGGAGTGTATAAACCATGGGGAAGGAGGCTTGACTTGGCACTCGAACATTCAATACATTGGCCACAAATTCGAGCAAAATCTTTGTGCATCTTAGGCCAATAGAATTGTTCCTCGAGAATTCCCCTTGTTTTATCAACACCAAAATGACCCATTAATCCCCCATTGTGTGCCTCCCTCACAAATAGTTCTCTCAATAGCTCATAGGCACACATAGTCTCTTGCCTTTGAACAAGAAACCATCAAACTTAGAATAAGGAGTAGAAGGTCTATCCCTAAGCCACCTTTCCCTCTCCCATTCCTCACAATCTCGTAAGATTTGAGCAAACATGGGATCCTTGGGATACATTGTCTTCAAACATTCAAAGCCAAGCAATTTAGAAGACAATGTATTTATCAACACATTGGTCTTGAATGCGGTTTTCCATTCATCACTAGGGTTCATCCGGATTTGATGAGAACCACTCCTAAGATCAATATTTGAAAGCACACGAGAGCCATTGAGCTCATCAAGCATATCCTCTAATCTAGGGATACGATGACGCGATACTTTACCGTGATCTTGCTAATGACCCGACAATCAACACACATGCCCCATGTTCCATCTTTCTTTGGAACCAAGAGAACCAGAACGGCGCACAGACTCATACTTTCTCTCACATAGCCCATGTTGAGGAGTTCCTCAACTTGCCTTTGCAACTCTTTGGCAATTGTGAGCCCGACATTAAATCAATTTGGTGCTCAATTCCCCGAAGAGGGGGGTAATCCACTTGGAAGCTCCTTTGGGAAGACATCCTCATAATCCTGCAAAATAAGGGAAATAGCATGGGGAGAGAAAAATGAGATTGGTTAGTTTGCAACACATGATCCCTAAGTGTGATATTCAAAGAACTTTTGGCCTCCACTTCCTCCCTTATCTCTTTGTAAGCCAACAACCTTGGGCCTTTCCCCTCAACTTCCTCCTTTCTTCCTCTTCATTGCCCTCGACTTCCACATGTTCTTCCTCACCCCTCCTTTTCTCCCTCAAACTCACTCATCTTTTGATACAATTCATTGACCTGAGAGGGTGTCATAGGATGAAGGACATATTTGTGATCATCCAACACAAGTGAATATTTGTTGTTCTCCCCTCATGTTTGGTTGAACGATCATATTGCCAAGGTCTTTCGAGTAGCACACGACAAGCTTGCATTGGGACTACATCACATAAGAATCTCATCTTGGTAGGGGTGTGCAAAAACCGAACCGACCGATAAACTGAACCGATAAAAGTGTTATTGGTTTAATGTTATTGGGGTATTGGGTTAACGATTTTTTAATGGTTTTATAAAAAAAATTATTGAGTTATCGGTTTGGTATTGGTTTTTAATATTGGGTTATTGGGTAAACCGATAACCCATTAAGACTAGTAATTTACTATTTTTACTTGTACATAAATTTTATATATTAATCTCAATATCTTACTAGTTATTATCTTTGTCCTTTAGCCTTTAACCACATCTCACACCGACTTTGAGTTAACAATTTCACATTATACAAAAGGTTAAAATCTAAAGTAAGAACTCTATTCTTCTTAATTTCTCTTTGTGTTACACTTGTATAGTTCTTTTCATGTTTGTTATTATTGTTTCTATTTGCATTTGTAAAGTTACATTATTGTGTTTTTGCATCAAATTTATTTGAAAAGTCATATATTTATTTTATAAGTATTTTCTTATTGGTTAAATCGAAAACCAAACCGTTAAGGACCAAAATCGATAAACCGAAAACCGATAAAAAATATCTTATTGGTTTGGTTATTGGTTTAACATATTTAAAAACGAAAACCGATAAACCGAACCAATAATACATAAAACCGAACCGACCGATGGACACCCCTACATCTTGGTACTTCCCAATTTTGAACTTGATCAACACTTGTCTATGAACCCTCAATTCTCCACACTC
Source organism: Solanum gracilifrons (assembly GCA_029582605.1). Classification (NCBI taxonomy): domain Eukaryota; kingdom Viridiplantae; phylum Streptophyta; class Magnoliopsida; order Solanales; family Solanaceae; genus Solanum; species Solanum gracilifrons. The sequence continues at coordinate 5,626 of JAJOOH010008581.1, read as the reverse complement.
ACTCAACCATTGAAGCTTGTAAGGTGTAGCATGCTTAGTGGTAGGAAGATTCAAGAATTCCACTAAAGCGGTGCTAGCAACGTTGGCACAACTCCTACTATCAATGATCAAGGAACACACATTATCTTTGATGAGGCACTTGGAGTGGAAAAGATTCTCCCTTTGACTTGGATCATCCATGTCCTTGCTAATCATAACTCGCCTCACCAAATCCAATGTATGGTGAACTCTCCTTCTTGAGGCCTTCCTCATCAAACCATTAGGAACGGCGACATCTTTTCCCTCGCATGGGTCTTGTTCCTCATCTTCATCACCTTCAAATTCATCCTCTTCTTGTGTTTCCTCTTCACAACCCTCTTCTTGATCTACCCCTTCACCAATATACAATTCCCCTCCTTGAACTAGCACATTCAACTGATTGGGACATTCACGCATCATGTGACCCCTTCCTCTACACGTGTGACATTGAATGCCTTTAGGAAATATGGTTGGGTCCTTATTACCTCCCTCTCTTGGTGGGTACTTTGGAGTGTTTCCTTCAAAGGGTTTCTTCTCATAAGGCTTCTTGAGATCATTATTCTTGTTCCAACCTGAATATGTTTTAGCTCCTCCCTTGTTCTTACTCCAAGAATTTGAAGATGAAATACCCTTGTACTTAGGTACTTTCTCCTCTTTGAGTTCCCGCTCTCCTCGTTTAACCCTACCTTAAAGCGAATAATGGCATGCTCTTCATTCTCGGTGTATTTTAGCTTCAAGATCAAATTTTGGAACTCATCATAGTAAGCCGCAACACTTTTGTTTCCTTGCCTCGAGTTGTACAACTTAGCAAGTAACTCTAGGCAATACCTTTCTGGCATGTACTTGACTCTCACAAGGGCTTTCAATCCGGTCCATGGTGGAGGGTGTCCATCTTGAAGTACTAGAATCAACCTTTTCATGTATTCCCACCACGTAATATCAAACTCTTCAAATGAGCAATGGCAAAGCAACTCTTCTTGACCTCGGTCAAATCATTGACTGGAAGATTCTTTCACAAAGCGACTCCCATTCTAGATAAGCATCGAGATTGCATTCCCCTTTGACAGGTGGGAGATTAGTTTTGATAGAATTGATTCCAACAACTCGACCTCCATTTCCACCTTGGTCCCCATAATAGTTTCCTCGGCCCTCACCCATTTGGTTGTTGTTGTAGTAACCTCGTTGGACTTCTCCTTGATATTGGTTACCATGTTCTTCTATCAATTCTTTTTTTGATGACAAGTTCTTCTATCAATTCTTGACCATACTCTTGATTGGCATAGGTTTCCCTTGGTTCTCCACATTGAGGTTGGTTCCCATATTGTCTTCTTCCATGTGGTACCGGGCCAAACCTACCTCATCATCCTCTATACCCTATTTGACCTCTTGGTCGATTCCTTGGAGCTTCATTCCATGGCGCTTCTTCACCTTCACCTTCATATCCCCCTTGGTACTCATCATCCCTCACCTCTATTACAGGAATTGGTTGGGTTTGTGGCATTTGGTAGGGTGGATTTTGGTTTAGTGGTGCTGGGTAAGGTTGGTTTTGGTTTGGTGGAGCTTCTTGATTGAGTTGGGACTGGAATGGTCGATTGGTATTTTGGACATTAGAATCGAAACGGATTGGTGTTGGGTTGAATGCTTGATGGAAGGCTCTGGGTGTGATAGTAGGAGAAATAGTGTGGTCGTGCCCACTTGTGGAAGCACGAAAAGTAGCTTGTGGGGTGGAATTAGTAGAGTTAATTTGACCTTCCACATTGTTCATTCTATCATCCATCTTCGACACACTACCCTTCATGGGGCCAAATGTCCTTCCATGTTCTCTATCCTCCAACCCATATTAGTAATTGCCTCCATTATAGATTCCAAAGTAACCCCTCCCGTATGTGTTGGGTTTCACTTCCGATTTCCATGGTACCTAGCAATAAGACAACTCAACAAAAACAATAAACAACGTTAGCGTTAAGTAAACGATTACTCGTAAACATACACCTTGATTGCCTCTCAAATTGACTCGGTTAAGGTTGAAGATTGCTTATACCCGGTTGATCACAAAGTGTCAATTTCTACTCTTGGCCGGAGTGGATTCTTGTTTCAAGAAAGACGGATGACTCGATTAAAGCAAAACGGACTTGAATCAAAAAGTTAACTATGACGTAAAACTAATAAAAGCACGAAAAGAAGTGGCACTAACAAAGAAGAGAATTCAAGAACCAATAATCAACAAGTAGATCAATTACGAGTTGAAAATTAGTTTAGGAATCTTGAAAACGATTGAACTTGAGATTCGGGGTATAAAATGAGTTTCCGATCGCCAAATGCACCGTTTTCTTCGCCAAAGTTGAAGTTTAACTCGCCAACTTGAAGTTTAGCTTGCCAAAAATTATAGAATGTTAAGGCAATTCGGTGATTTGAGGGTCAATTCGGCAATTAGCCCTTTGGACTTTGGCGAGCAAAGTCGGGCTCGCCGAAAGTTACAGTGAGTGCACCTGAAGACCATTGAAAATAGTTTATCTATTGCTTGCATTCTATTCAGCCACTATTAGATGACAATTTATTATAGTGGTTACTTACTACTCAGTGCTCGCCAACTCAATGCTGTTGGAAAAGACATAAAATTGTCCTTAAGCTCACACCCCAATTCAAGGTTCAAAAGCTCCAAAACACTAAAACTCTCATAAAAACTAAATGAACGACCAGGTGACCGAAGTGTCAGTCCCAACAAGTCATAAGCTAAGGACTGAAACATCCCATCGAACCATTTGATTAGCAAAGAACTATATGTCCAAAGCTAAAGGTCACTCCACCGTAGATAGGAAGGCTAGACTTCCCATACTCACTGTCTTTTGACTCAAGGCGTCCGCTACTACATTCACCTTTCTCGGATAGCAGAGAATAGCGAGGTCATAGTCCTTCAGAAGCTAAATCCAGCGAAGCTGCCTAATTAAGATCCCTCTGGCTCATAATATATTGAAGACTCCTCTTATCAGTGTAGATTTCACAACAAACTCCATGCATGTAGTGCCTCTAGACCTTAAGCGCGAAAACTACCGCCGCCAACTCCAAGTCATTAGTTGCGGGTAATTCTTTTGCTTGTGTGTCGCAATCTAGTACTCTTGGAACATGGGTCATGGACTCTGGGGCTTCTGATCATATCTCTGGTAATAAATCACTTTTATCCGATATTGTTTATTCACAATCTCTTCCAGCTATTACTTTAGCCAATGGGATCCAAACAAAACCAAAAGGGGTTGGAAAAGCCAAACCCCTATCTTTTGTCACCTTAGACTCTGTTCTTTATCCCTGGTTCTCCTTTTAATCTAGCATCTGTTAGTCGTTTGACGAAAGCCTTACATTGTAGCATAACTTTTTTCGATGATTTTTTTCTCATGCAGGACCGCAGTACGAGACAGATGATTGGAACAGGACATGAATCACAAGGCCTTTACTATCTTACCTCTTTAAATTCCTTAACAGCATGCTCCGTTACAGATTCCCCAGATCTAATTCACAAACGTTTGGGACATCCGAGTATATCCAAACTGCAAAAGATGGTGCCTAGTTTGTCTAGTTTATCCACATTAGATTGTGAGTCGTGTCAACTTGGGAAACACACTCGTGCTACGTTTTCTCGTAGTACCGAGGGTCGTTCAGAGTCTATTTTTTCATTAGTTCATTCTGATATTTGGGGTCCTAGTAGAGTCAGTTCCACCTTAGGATTTCGTTATTTTGTTAGTTTCATTGATGATTATTCAACATGTACTTGGGTTTTCTTGATGAAAGATCGTTCTGAGTTATTTTCTATTTTCAAAAGTTTCTTTGCTGAAATACAAAATCAGTTTGGTGTTTCTATTCGTACTTTTTGTAGTGATAATGCCTTAGAATACTTATCCTCCCAATTTCAGGAGTTTATGACTCACCAAGGCATTATTCACCAAACTACTTGTCCATACACCCCTCAACAAAATGGTGTAGCTGAAAGAAAAAATCGGCATCTGATTGAGACCACTCGTACTCTTCTCCTTGAATCCAATGTTCCGCTGCGTTTTTGGGGAGATGCAGTTCTTACGTCTTGTTATTTGATAAATAGAATGCCCTCTTCTTCTATTCAGAATCAGGTTCCACATTCCATACTGTTTCCTTAGTCACATTTCTATCCTATCCCTCTTCGTGTCTTTGGGAGCACATGCTTTGTTCATAACTTAGCCCCAAGAAAAGATAAATTAGCTCCTCGTGCCCTCAAACGTGTCTTTCTTGGTTACTCTCGAGTCCAAAAAGGGTATCGTTGTTATTCACATGATCTTCATCGATACCTTATGTCCGCTGATGTTACATTTTTTGAGTCTAGCCTTACTATACATCTTTTGATCATCCTGATGTATCTATGGTCTTACCCATACCTCAAGTTTTACCTGTGCCAACCTTTGAGGAATCTACGTCTAAATCTCCAGTTGTAGTGCCACCACTACTAACTTATCATCGCCGTCCACGTCCAACCCTAGTCCCAGATGATTCATGTCATGTGCCGGACCCTGCTCCTACTGCGGACTTGCCTCCTCCTAGCCAACCGCTTGCACTTCAAAAAGGTATACGATCCACTCGAAATACTAACCCACATTATACCTTCTTAAGTTATCATCGTCTATCATCACCCCATTATGCATTTGTGTCGTCTTTGTCCTCTATTTCCATTCCTAAGACTACAGGTGAGGCACTTTCTCATTCTGGATGGAGGCAGGCTATGGTTGATGAGATGTCTGCTTTACATAAGAGTGGTACTTGGGAGCTTGTCTCCCTTCCTGCAGGTAAATCTACTGTTGGTTGTCGTTGGGTTTATGCAGTCAAAATTGGTCCAGACGGTCAGGTTGATCGACTTAAGGCTCGCCTTGTTGCCAAAGGGTATACTCAGATATTTGGGCTAGATTATAGTGACACTTTCGCTCCTGTGGCTAAAATAACATTTGTTCGTCTTTTTCTATCTATGGCTATCGCTCGTCATTGGCCTCTTCATCAGTTGGACATTAAGAGTGCTTTTCTGCATGGTGATCTTGAGGAAGAAGTCTATTTGGAGCAACCACCTGGTTTTGTTGCTCAGGGGGAGTCTAGTACTTGTATGTCGATTGCGTAGGTCACTATATGGTTTGAAACAGTCTCCTTGCGCTTGGTTTGGGAAGTTCAGCACAGTAATTCAGGAGTTTGGCATGACTCGTAGTGGAGCTGATCACTCTGTGTTTTATCGGCATTCTGCACCAAGTCGATGTATCTATTTGGTTGTTTACATTGATGATATTGTTATCACCGGTAATGATCAAGATGGTATCACCGATTTGAAGCAACATCTCTTTAAGCACTTCCAAACTAAAGACCTTGGCAGATTGAAGTATTTTCTAGGTATTGAGGTTGCTCAGTCTAGATCAGGTATTGTTATTTCTCAACGCAAGTATGCCTTAGACATTCTTGAGGAGACAGGAATGATGGGATGTAGACCTATTGACACTCCTATGGATCCTAATGTTAAACTCCTTCCAGGACAGGGGGAGCCACTTAGTAATCCTGAAAGGTATAGACGGCTTGTTGGAAAGTTGAATTATCTCACAGTGACTAGACC
>JAJOOH010008580.1:0-38984 GCA_029582605.1 Solanum gracilifrons | reverse complement strand
AGTAAAGGTAGAAAGAGCTAGTATAAGCTTTCTCCTAAGTGGGGGGGGGGGGGTAGAGGGGAATAATGTGCCTAGATGGTAAGGTCTTTGAGTGTCCTTGATGTTCATGTGTTAGGCTTGATTGAAGTTCTCACCTTAAGAGGTGTAGTGAGTTTGAGGAGTTTAGACTCGATTTGGTAGATTCATATGAGACCTTGAGTGGTGTGGTAAGGTTGACTGTGACCAATAGTTGCTTAATGAGGACCTTCCTAGTTTAAAAGTACGAGTATGCTGATGGTTTCTTGTAAGTTGTGGATGTCTTGATTGAGGTTCCTATGGTATGTTCATGTTGACCTTAATTGGGTTTACTCCTAAGTGGGGGATAGTATGTTGAGTAGTAAGGTTGTTGAGAGTTCCAATATCCTTACCTCTTCCTTTATGTGCCTATTCAAGCCTAAGACAACAAAGAGCTCCTTGTTGGCTTGGTTCATGTTTTTGGAGTCACGTGTGACATTGTATTTCCATGTTCTTCTTATATTTTGCATGTTCTAGTTGGATTCTTGTTTAGTTGAGAAAATGAGCCTTCATGATTTATTGTTCCTAGTGTTGATGTTCATTTAGTTTGAGTTGTATATATGCTTCATGAGGTTAAATGTTGAACATGCCTAAATGTGTTTTTTTGAAGAAGTTGCATAATGTTCTTTTATGAGAAAGTCGCATAATGTGCCTAAATATGTTGTGATGAGCATGATGTGATTTGGAGAAGGAAGTTCCTCCAATGAAATGAGAAATGTGATGTTTTGATGCATAACGAGTTTGTAGATGTAGTTCCTACCTTCTTATTTGCATTGAGCCTTTTTGATGTGGAGTTGATGTTTCGTCCTATGTTTATGCATTTATATTAATGTTGCATGCTTGATTGTGGGCTACTAGTCTTGATTTGTTACCCCTTAATGTGTTTTAAGTGTCATTCGAGGACGAATGTTCCTAACTGGGGGATAATGTAACGACCCTAAAAATGAATAAGTGAAACTAGAGCCTATCATGTGTGTGTTTGAGTTTGGTGTGAAGCTTGATGGTGTTTGATGTTGTCCCGAGCCTTGGTTGAGGGGTTTAGGGGTCAAACATCAAGGTACAACTCCCATGGACCACCCTAGCGGTCCTTGAGAAGGACCATAAGCCTAACCCCCAAGACCCTTTGAAACCAAATGAGTCTCCAAAATATGGTGACCTACGGATGGGGTTCACGCCCCGTAAGTCAATCCACGGTTCGTGGATGGCCTCTTTAGATCGAACATTGCAGTACCTTGAAGACTAATCCCCAGCCATGAACCACAGACAGCCAGGACGGTCCGTGGACCCATCTACTGTCCGTGGATTGGGTCTGTGGTCATCACCTGTGCAATCTGGTTCGGACACAGCTTGGGCAAGGATTATTTGGTAAATTCATGTCAAGTCTTGTTTGGTTGGGGGCGGTTATTTTATGTATTTTGAGAGTATTAAAACACTAAAACCCTAATTTAGATTTCATTCTTCAAATTCCCCAAATCAAAACCCCTCCCTCTAAAATTATCTTCTCTCTAGAACTCCATTGAAGACCAAGAGAAGAAGAAGACTTAGGGCTTGAAGAGGAGGCCTAATTGAATGGATTTTCACGGAATTCATCTATAAAGGTATAGCGATCCTTCATCTAGGGTTATCTTTCACCCTAGAGTCAATTACAAAGAAGTTTTCAAAGTTTTCAAGTTCATGAAAAACCAAGGGTTTTACTCAATCTCATGGGTTCTTTCACCAAAAGTTTTCAAATGATAAATTATGATTATATTTATGTTTAATTGAGGATTTTAGATGAAAATACTCTATGAATCCATGATTTCTCTCAATTCCTAAATTGTGCCTTATGAAGTGGGTTTATTGAATATGGATGAATTTTGATGGATTTATGCCTAGTTGATTTAGATTATTGAATTATGTCATTATCTATACCTAATTATTGTGAATTGTTATTGCATTGAGGATTTGTGATCATGGCCTTGAAAGGGAAAGTTTGGCCGAATTAGATGTTGTAGTAGAATTGTGCTAGAGATGTTTATCCACTTGAAAGGTGGAGGTGTTTAATTACTTTATAAATTGTGAACATTGCCTTGAAGGTATAGTTTGATGAATTGAAGTATTATCATGATATTGTATATGTGAATGAGATGTGAAGGATTTGTATCTGATTTCAATTATAGAATGATGATCTTGTATAGAATTTAAATGTGTTGTGGTTGAAAGCATATTCTCACTAAAGACTCATGAATGTTGATGATGGAATGTGAAGGGTTTCTATAATGTAATGTTGTATCTTGGATTGGTAGACTTAGGTGCCCACTTATTGATAATGAAAGGTATGTTAAATGTGATCTCTTGAATTGGTAGGCTAAGACATCATTTTCATGTATTGATGAATGATATCATGAATGAAGTATCTTGACATGGTAGGCTTAGGCATCCTCTTCTTGATTAATGAATGTATCTTGACTTAACGTCTTCATGATCATTAATCGGTTAGCCTAATGTTGGTAGCCCTCATAAATGACTAATGAATGTGTTGATGACTTAGAATTGGTAGACCTAATGTTGGTAACCTTTTCTTGAATAAATAGATGAATGTCTAGAATTGGTAGACTTAATGTTGGTAGCCTTTATATGAATGACTAATGAGGTATTTTAGGATATGTCTTGAACCGGTAGACCTAGTATTGGAGGCCCTTCATGATGAGTCTAGAACCCAATGTGAATTTTAAACCATGAAGCGGTAGACCTAATGGTGATAGCCTCCTTTCTGTGTGAAATGATGAACCAAGATATAGTAGACTTAATGGTGGTGGCTATCTCTAGGAAGATCAATGAGCAATCGTTAATGTACCTTGATATGGTAGGACTATTGATGGTGGCCCTTTCTTGGTAAAAGTACTTTGGGTCGGTAGGCATAATGTTGATGGCCTTCTCAAGTACACTAATGTAAATGAAACTACTATATGAAAATCGAGGCTAAGCACCAAGTGGATATGGCTAAGATGGTGGCTCTTCCAATGTTAGGCTAGAGTCCGATAAACATCTTTCTTATCCCATAACTATATGCCTACATAGGATGTGTATTAGTTCTACCCTAGGCAAGTAGAACACCTTCCTTTGCTGTAGGGTTACATAACACCGGATTCCATGATTTAGCTCTCATGGTCTATGTCAGTTAAATGCCTATTCCCATCATGTGAGATCTGCATTATGGTTCATGAGGAGTTCTACAAAGTGTGGGTGGTAGTATGGGATGCCATCCATGCATTGCATGAGTAAGCTTTGAGAGGGTCATAGTGAGTTCTTTAATTCTTAATGACTATTATTTGAATGTCCTCCGAGGAAGAAGTTACGAAGAATGTTGATCTAATGTCTAATGAATGAAAGCCCTCTAAATGATGTTATTGATAAATGGTGACTCTTATCTGCTTAAATGTAAATGATGCATACTATAGTTGGATTGTATTATGAGTACTTCCTTTTCATGGCTTATTGTATACGAATGTGCCTTGCCTAGGGTGACTTCAAAAGAGTACTTAGTGTGAGTAGTAGTAGTATGGGATGCTACTTGCACATTGCACAAGTATGACTTAGAGTTGTCTTAGATGTTGGTCTTAATGTTATGATGTGATTCATGTATTATTTATGTCTTTTATATGCTTTATTATGTAAAGGTGGAAAGGATGATTGGTAAGTTCACTTATGGTGGCCGTAATATGGTGCCTTAGTGTGGGTGGTTGTATGTGACGCTATGCATACATTACACATGGTATAGCTTGAGGGTTACTTGAGGTGAAGGCTTAAGGTAAAGGTAAAGGTTTATATGTTGATCTTGTTCAAATGTGAAAATGTGACTGGTATGTTTGTTGTGACTTATATTATGCCTCTTTTATCAAAGTTCATGAAGTTTTACCAAATGGCATAAAAGCATGACTTTCAAATCAAATGTCCTTTATAAGCATGTTTGTGCATGGTCAGCATACTTAGTACATATAATGTTCTAACCCCATTCTTCTCCCTCTTTACCAAAGTGTGGGGTTTGGAGATGTTGGTGTTTTATGGTTGGAGAATAGGTTTCTAAGGTGCTTGAAGATGTAGACTTGGTGAGTCCTCATAGTTTCGAGGACAAAACCCATTATGTTCCTTTTATGTCCTTTAGTTATGTTACAGCTTTTCTATGGGCTAAGTCCCAATGTGGTATTCAAAGTACTAGATGGTTTAAGACATAGTGTATAATGTCTAGAAAGTCTTTCGCTTGCTTTTTAATGAAACTCTTTTCAATTGTAAAGGATAGTTTTTAATTCTTCTCTATTTTCCTATGTTATTATGTTCATGAATGCTATGAGGCTTGTATTAGACCCCTTTGGGGTGTAGTACGCCGTGTTATGACTAGGGAGGGCTCTCGGGTCAATACACAACCCCTCCCACGAGTTGTCTAAGACATCATGAGTCGTGAAGTAGCTCATGTGGAGGAGGCCAACTTGGGGAGCTACTACCTGATGCTTATCGTGACCAACGACACTAACCTACGGTATGAGTGTCTACGATCGTCGATAGTATAGTAACCCAACAAAAGGTTGGGGTCGTGTCCCAAGGGAGTGGTTTTGAGAATTTATAGATATATAAAAGTTAGCTCTAACTAGTCGTAGCTAAAGACATTAACGATTAAAAATATAGTAAATTAAAGGGGGCGACACAAAAGTGTCTAATATCAATTTGGGGGTTTTGTCACAATTAGTAAAAACAACAAAAATAACAAGAAAATCAAGTATGGGTAAGAATTCTTGGGGTGTGACCGCAATACAAGTTGAGATAAGTAGTTGGGTACATGCTTTGGAAAGGAAATTGGTAAGATAATAGTGACTAGGCTAAGCTTTAAATGGAAATAAGTTCCCTCTCGGGCAACTTACCTCGTTTCAAATGCATTTCTCTCCGACACCCATTTGCCGTATGAAGACCAACATATGCCTTACCCCAGTCACTCTCTCGAGCTGAGTGTTAGGATATGGGACTAGGGCTCACCCTCTCGGGTGGAACCTCATGTCGACCCACCCCTTAGGCCATAGGTCCAGTGGTCTTGGTTTCGCGATCTCCCTCTCGGGCAAGCCGAAAACACATAGGTGGCTTTGTATTTGTAACTACAAACCCTTTAGGCTAAACCACAACCACTAGGTGAAATCACCATTAAACTACATCTAACCTAGCAGCAAGCAAGGCCCAACAATAATATCAACACATATTTGCTAAATTACACCCCAAGAATGAGGTTTTTTAGCCACACATCAAGAAATAACAAAATACACCTAAAATGATACTAATATCAAATTGGTATAAGAAATCAAACCTTGATTTAAGCAAAGGAAGAAGAATGGAGAAGACCTACTTCAACCAACTTGGGGAAGATGAAATCCTTCTATCTTCAAGTCTCCCAAAAACCATCTGCAAAATTGAGAGAAAATATCCAAAAAAGTACTATTCTATTCTAAAAATAATAATAATCGTTCGGAACTTATAAAATTAATAACAAGTTTAGTATTTATAGACTTTAGAAAATAGCGCTGCGAATCTTTCGGCGAAGTTAGTTGATGTCGCTGAATGACTCGGCCACTCGCCCTTCTTCTATTTCATCGTCGTTTCATGCTTGCCTTCAGCATCTTCACATTTTGGACCATTAGGCGGTATAATAATACTTCGCAGAACTATTCGGTGACGCGCCGACTGCTCTTTTCATCGCCTTTTTTATCATATTCCTTCAGGGCTTCGCATAGTGGAACAATGGGTGGAGTCTATCCTTTCAGCGAATCGCCAAAGTTTCTTGGCGATGCTCATGCTTCAACTTCTTCGTTCTTTTCAGCCTTTTTGTTCCTTTTTGTGTCTAAGTGTCCATGCTTCAAATAAAACATCAAATACCTAAAACTTAAGAGTTTTCATTAGATATTGAGACAAAATAAGCATTCAAGGACACTATTTCTATCAAAATAAGGCCCTAAATGAGTCCAATTTGTGGACTCATCAACACCCCAACTTAAACTTTTGTTTGTCCTCAAGTAAACTTGAGTTCAGCCGTTTCAAAAAGGGTTTCTCAAACGGTGCTACACAAGACTCAATCATGAGTGCACATAACAAGACTCAATTTACTTATGCAAGGATCAATTGTGTACTCAAAGATTCAAGTTGTGACACACCATTAACAAAGATTCTCATGCTCGCAATACTTGCTACTTTGTGCAAGTCAAGATCAACAAAAAGTATTTAAATGCCCTCACATGAAAAATGATTCCATATTCACACACAGAGGTTAATCAATTCAAAATCAGGAATTCGATGCAACGTTCACACTCAAAAAGAGAAACACAATGCATGTTTTCACCCATAGGTTTGCCCTTATTTTCCAATCAACTTTCGATTCGGTTTACTCAAGATCAAAAAGGTATTTCTAAGGCTTGTAATGGGATTGAGTGCAAAGGTATGGTCATTTAGGATCAGTGACTTTTTCCTCGTGAGTTGTGGCATTCTCAAGGCATTCCCTTCTTTTCCTTTATCAATTCTTTTTCTAGTGCTTCTAAGTCACCTTTTTTTTTATTCTCCTCCATGGATTTCTTGAAAACCCGATTTCTTTCGTACTTTATTCAACATTTCATTCTTTTTTTTTTAATTGAATTGAAGGGGTTCCATTTTTGTGCAATACCATGGGTTAAGAGGGACTTTTCTAGCACTTCTTGACTTCTCCTTTTCCCTTTCACCACACCCCGCTATTCACTAAACCGCAAATTAAGAGGATTATAGGTAGCGGGTCAAGTAAGATCTAGGGCTCATCAAGGTACTTCCAAAGAAAGGTAAGGCTCAAAGGGTGTTCAAAAGAGTTTCACACGCTCACGGGTAGGTCACAAAAGAGGTATAGTCAAATTTGGCTCACACTCTTTAAAATTGCCTAAGATCATCTCAAGAGGACACCTTTCTAAATCAACCAGACTAGCATGGCAAATTCTAGGTTTATGCATGCAAGTTTCAAAGCAAGCTAATCACACAAGGTATCGACACTTAAGTCAAACAAGACTACACACTTTCACTAGTGTGCAACGGTCATTACAAGAGAATCAGTTCGATAAATGGCTAATCATAACGAGATGCAACGAGTTCACATATTGTCTATGCAAGTTTATTTGGCCTCATCGTAGATGTACATTCATGTTCGTTCAATTGAGAGCACTATTCAAGTCATCGGTATTGATCGAAAATGAGATTCAATTTTTTGTGAAAGAACAACTATATTCAACTCACGAAGGGTGGCAAAAATGTGCGAAAAACTCAAAAAAAATTGGAAGGGTCAAAGTTATTTTTTCGGAAGGGTCAAGGTTATTTGCAATTAAAAACAAAAGAGAACCATGAGCTCAAACATCCACGGAAAGTAGTGTAAACACAATTATAAACAAAAAAAAAACCCAAATATATACAAAACACGAATCACAAATAGCACACAAAAGGTGAGCCTCACCCCATCACAAATAAAAGCAATTGTCCTTAAATGCAAATAAACACAGAATCCAAAAGAAAAAATAAACAAATACAAAGAGAGAGGTAATGAGGTGATCCTTGCTAATCTGTTGCTCCATCTGTCTAGGCATCAGTATCCGGAGTGACCACCAAAAAGACCAGCTCCACTGGATCCCGTAGCAAGAGACTTTGTTAAAGAAGCTTGCACAACAACATTTATCATGATTTCTTCAGTCTCGGCTATGTCATCTGTTGTAGATTCATCAAATATCTCTTCATCAGTTTCTTCTTCCGATTTAGGATCAGTTATATTCTCTATTCTATCTCCATGTCTTGCAGCATTCTGAGGCATTTCAGGCGCATCTGGAACTTTCACTGTTCCAAAGATCATGGATATAGCAGTGGACTTTAGGTAGTCCACATCTTTCTTCAGCTTTGCATTGGTGGCCTTTACGGTTATTACTTCCTCTGTCGCTCCTTCATCGTGTTCACACACTAACATCCTGGCCTCTAGAGCATCAATAGTAATACTCGGTCTCACAACATTGTCGAGGGAAACTTGAATCATGCATGGAATGGAGCTCTCTATGTTGGCGGTGCGACAATTAGCAGTTTGGGCAAGCTGTCCCATTTGGATCAAGGATTCTTGAGTGATCGGTTCACAGAAGGAAACAACAGTTGAAGGTCTGGGTGGTAATGAAGCAGCAGAGGAACCTGTAGAGTCAAAAGGAGTGGTAATGACATCAGATATACCTGAAGTCCTCGGGGACAGAGTAGGCAAAGATGCCTCTGCAGGTATAGATCTAGTGGTCATAGCTTCCTTCAGTTTCTTTTCTACCTGGTCCTTAAGATATTTGGCTTCGATCTTTCAGATACTGGTGGAGGCGGTGGCAGCCAATTCCACATCCTTCATTGCATCTCCAGGCACCCGAGCTTTTTTGCATAATTCAGTGATTAATACCGAGAGAGGGAGAGATGTCTGGCCCTGCTTTGCACGCATATGGATTTTAGAGGAAATGATCTTCCAAAGATTTATCCTTGTTTTTTCCATGATGCATCCAAGACAAGTTGCCTTGGCATGACGAATAATTGATTTATTCAGTGATGGCATAACTATCTTGCTGATGAACCTGAACCAGTATCGTGCAGCTTTTTTCAAATTTGTCTTCTCAATTGGAACTCCTTCTGCTAACCATGTTGGAGAATTATCATCTGAGACTAGCGGGGCTAACCACTTTTTCATTGCATCCAGCTTATGTGTCCTGATTAACTGATGGCAGTGGTCAGTAATCTTACCGGACATTCCCAAAGCTATGTTGATAGTTTCACTGTCACAGGCTACCTTCCTTCATCTGACAACCATGTCGTCAACTGCTTTAAAAGATGAGATTAGCCTTTCCTGTTGAGGTACTAATGCATTGTATGCATCGTAGAACTCTCTAACCCAACTTGGTATGTAAGAGCTACGATGTCTTGTGAAGATTTAGAATTTGTGGTATTTCATGCACTCCATCACTTCTGGATACCTATCAATAACCTTATATATGGAAAGTCATTTCTCCTCAATGATCGTCCTCAAAACATCCTCTTTTGATCTATTCATTGATCCATGTATGGGGCCTTGTACAGGATGTGCCAGCACTAATGCTTGCCCTGGAGTTGGAGGAGTTGGAGTGGTGGATTGACTATCTCTGATGCGATATGGATCATGTATCCTTTTGGATCGTAACTCAGCCCTCCTTGCCTCTGTCTAGTAATCTTCGTTAGACTCTGTACTCTCACTGTTAAATTTGGGTGGCTCGGTATTGTAGAAGTCTGTGTTGTCAGAGGTTGTGTCAGATAATTCGAGAGATTTGTCTTTCCGTTGCTTTTTGAAGTTGTGGTAGCCTTGCCCCTGGGTGGAGGTGTATTTTCTCTGATCACAATTGCTTTCTCCCTCCCTCTAGTCAGTTGTTTGGCCATATCTGTGAAACGTCAGAGAGAGAATAGCAAGTAATTACATTGTAGCATAAAATTTCAGACAGACTCGTCGATCTGATAAGCGAATCGCCAAACCTCTTTGGCGATAATAAATATGTCTGCCGAAAGTTACAGAACCCACAACACTTAAGATAAGAATTTAAAGGCGATTTAGGTCTTGGGGGTGAACCGCTGAGTGATTCGGCGAGCTCAACTCAGCTCGCCGACTGACCTAACGTGCCTGAGATTCAATTCACTTTTCAACATCGAACGCACAAACCTCAAAAGCAAAATTAAACCAAGCATTAATGAAATTTAGCCTAGAACCATAGCACCCATTCATGATCAACACCCACTTGCATAGTTTTCCACATTTAAATTCAAAGTAAGTAGAGTGAAAATGGAAGTCGAACAGTAAAAGCAAATAGGCCCCAACTTACAAAACAGAAGTAGGTACTCGAAAATGTCTACTTATATCAGAGAGATCTAACACACATTAGTGGACTCCTAGGTTGCAGATGAGGTCTATCTTTTCGAGAGCGGACAAAGAGTTTTTAGAAACTTGCCTTTTCGCTGATTAAACAAAGTTGTAATGCTAGGCGGCAATGAAAATCCGAGTTCCAAGCACTAATCTGCTACTAAAATACTAATTTAAAGTGAGAAAATGTAAATTACTACCTTGGTGTGAAGTGATGGAGTTTGAAAGTGAGAAAGTGAGAAAGAATGAAAAAGTGTGACTATTGGCCATACATGTTGTTCAATTTGCGTCCATTCGGTGACGTTAGTCGCACTCCCCAACCTACTCGGCGATTCCCTGAGTGGTCATTTATCCAGCCCTTTCTTCAGAAATCTTTATGTTAGCGATGCGCCGATTTGTTTTTCGAATCCGTTGAGTTTTACAGGCTCTGTACGACTCTCGTATTGAGCCAAACGGCGGATCCAGTCAGGCTCGCAGACTTGTTTGGCGACTCACGGAATGGACTTTTTTCTCTCCAACCTGAAGTTTTCAATACTTTACTCATTTTAACCTACAACACAACACAAATCATTACTCCCAAGTTTGATACCTTGGGTTGTCTCCCAAGAAGTGCCTTATTTATCGTCGTGGCACGACGCAAATCATTGCTCAAGTTTCGTTGCTGTGGTTGTCCAGGTCCAATTAGGCCACCCCCTGTTTCTCTGTTGATGGAGTTGAGGCAACGCATTACTCATCAGGTCCTCGAGCAGTTGGATAGCTTTGGAATGAGACCAAATCATCCGCTTCATTCCTTCAATGTCTTCTTTCAGCTCTCTATCTTGCTCAATCACCTTGTGGAGAAGGATTGAGAGCATTCCCTCAAGGCGTTTAACCTCATTGTCCTTGATACTTCTTCGCTCATGAGGAGGGATGTATTTATCCTTCCTCTTACACTGGATTTCGATTTTCACCATCTTTTTAGCCAACTTATCCATCTGAGTCATTAGGGCGGCCAACATGAAGTCATTTTCTACTTCTTAGTTCATTTTAGCCATTTGATTAAGCAATTGGTCTGCTATCACATCTCGCTGTTTCGCAATGCCTCCCGGAATGAGTTGGTCGACCAACCTCTTGTTTCCAGGAGCAAGACTTTTGAAGAAATAGTCAAGGAAAGCTATGTCGTAAATGTCATGATTTGGGCATTGATTGATCAGTTCATTAAGCCTTAGGCTCCCAGAATATCATTAGTTCTAAAGAAAGAAACTCCATTAGCTCCCGAGTGTTGCTCGCCATACTCACTTCCTCTGCTTCAATATAGACAAGATAACAAAACTACAAGCTAAGTTAATAAACTACGACTAAGAAGAACAGCAATTCTACTAATCTAAGAAATCTCAAATAACACGACTCCCCGGTAGCGGCGCCATTTTGATGCTTATCGTGAGCAACGACACTAACCTACGGTATGAGTGTCTACGATTGTCGATAGTACAGTAACCCAACTAAAGGTTGGGGTCGTGTCCTAAGGGAGTGGTTTTGAGAATTTATAGAAAAATAAAATTTACCTCTAACTAGTCATAACTAAAGACATTAACGATTAAAAACATAGTAAATTAAAGGGGATGACACAAAAGTGTCAAATATCGATTTGGGGTTTTTGTCACAATTAGTAAAAACAACAAAAATAACAAGAAAATCAAGTATGGGTAAGAATCCTTGGGGTGTGACCGCAATACAAGTTGAAATAAGTAGTTGGGTACATGCTTTTGAAAGGAAATTTGTAAGATAATAGTGACTAGGCTAAGCTTTAAATGGAAATAAGTTCCGTCTCGGGCAACTTACCCCGCTCCAAATGCGTTTCGCTCGGACACCCATTTGCCGCATGAAGACCAGCCTACGCCTTACCCCAGTCACTTTCTCGAGCTGAGTGTTAGGATATGGGACTAGGGCTCACCCTCTCGGGCTAAACCTCATGTCGACCCACTTCTTAGGCCATCAGTCTAGTGGTCTTGGTTTCACAACCTCCCTCTCGAGCAAGTCGAAAACACATGGGTGGCTTTGTATTTGAAACTACAAACCCTTTTTGTTAAACCAAAACCACTAGGTGAAATCACCATTAAACTACATCTAACCTATCAGCAAGCAAGACCCAACAATAATATCAACACATATTTGCTAAATCACACCCCAAGAATGGGGGTTCTTAGCCACACATCAAGAAATAACAAAATACACCTAGAATGATACTAAAATCAAATGGGTATAAGAAATTAAACCTTGATTTAAGAAAAGGAAGAAGAATGGAGAAGATCTACTTCCAACTTGAGGAAGATTAAATCCTTCTTTCTTCAAGTCTCCCAAAAACCCTCTCCAAACTTGAGAGAAAATATCCAAAAAAGTACTATTGTATTCTAAAAATAATAATAATGGTTCAGAACTCATAAAATTAATAACAAGTTTAGTATTTATAGACTTCAGAAAATAGCGTTGGCGGATCTTTCGACGAAGTTAGTCGATGTCGCCGAATGACTCAGCGACTCGCCCTTCTTCTGTTTCATCGCCATTTCATGCTTGCCTTCAGCATCTTCATGTTCCAGCCCATTGGGCGGTATAGTACTGCTTCGCGGAACTATTCGGTGATTCGCCGACTGCTTCTTTTATCGCCTTTTTTATCCTCTTCCTTTAGGGCATCGAATACTTGAACAAAGGGCGAACTCTGTCTTTTCGGCGAATTGCCAAAGGTTCTTGGCGATGCTCATACTTCTGCTTCTTCGTTCTTTTCAGCCTTTTTGTTCCTTTTTGCGCCTAAGTGTCCATGCTTCCAATAAAACTTTAAATATTTGAAACTTAAGAGTTTTCATTACATATTGAGACAAAATAAGCATTCGAGGACACTATTTCTATCAAAATAAGGCCCTATATGAGTCCAATTAGTGGACTCATCACTGCCTCACAACCACAGGTTGTCCCACGGGCCGTGGTGACCACCACGAGCCGTGAAGGCTCTCGTGGGAAGGTGGGCAGTGCATAGGGAACTTGGGCAACCTTGTCCCTTTCCCTTGGCTCTTGCCCTCACCCTTAGCCCTAGTTTAGCCTACTAGTTTCCGGTGTGTTACAATATCTCCCCTTGGGAACATTCATCCTTGAATGGTACTTTAGATACCTTACGGTAGTAAAGACTCAAGACTAGCAGCCCATCATGCACGCAACATCATCAAATGCACATAACTAAGAAGAAAACATCAACTCCAACTCAACATATTCAATGAATCACAAGGAAGTAGGAACTACATCTAACAACCCATTATGCATGAAATTTCAACATTTCTCATGCTCTTAGGAGGAATTACCTTCTCCAAGCTCAAAGGCATGCTCAACATAATCTCATGGAGCCAATATGCAAATTATTCTCAAAAGGTATAACTAAAGCATGTTCAACAATTCATCTCATTAAGCATATAGGCAACTCATTCTAAATGCACAACAACATGAGGAAAATCAATCATACAACTCATTTTCTTTAAAAACATAAGGTTCTCATGAACATGCATAACATAGGGAAATCATGTAAAACATATATAACACACAAGACTCCCAAAACAAGGAAAAACTCAAGAGGACTCATCATCTCAAGCTAGATTAGGAATAGAAGGAAAAAGATGAGGATAACGGGAAATCATATCAGCCTCGGCCTCCCAAGTAATACCATTAACTAAATGACTCCTCCACAACATCAATATGGAAACAACTTCCTTGTTTCTCAACTTCTTATCTTGTCGGTCTAAGATCTCAACCGGAACTTCCTCATAAGAAAACTTTCATCAAAACCCCAACCCTTATAAGGGAATTATAGATACCGAATCTCCAACACACTTCTTAAGCATAGAGACATGAAACACTGGATGCACCAAAGCCAACTTACTTGGCAAATCTAACTCATAGGCAACCTTACCAACACGTCTCAAAAGTATGGGCCTACATACCGGGGATTAAGCTTCCCTTTCTTACCAATCTCATATCACCTTCATAGGTGAAATTTCCAAGTGGATCAAATCATGAACATTAGGGACACTCAACAACCTCTCTATCCAAGCACCTAATCTCCCTTTGGGAGAAAGCCTCAACTAATTCCTTAAGAACCACCTCTTTTCAAGTCAACCAAAATGTGATCATGCCCTTGCTTAGCTTTAACATCCGCCACAAAAGACAGTTCGGACCCATTGTGAACTATGTTACCACCCTTGGTGGAGTCCACTTAATTGAACACTTACTCGGGCCAACCTATGAATATCCCAAACGAACTCTTTCTTATCATCATCTACAGGAGAAATACTTCAAATAGACAACCTACTAAGAGCATCCGCTACCACATTAGCTTTACCGGGGTGATAACAAACACTCATGTCGTAATCCTTCAATAATTCTAGCCACCCCCTTTGGGGAAGATTCAATTCCTTTTGACTAAACACATGTTGTAAACTCTTGTGATCGGTAAACGCATCAACATAAACCCCATATAAATAATGCCTCCACATCATAAAGGCAAAAACAACCGCCACTAATTCAAGGTCATGGGTAGGGTAATTCTTCTCATGGAATTTAAGTTGCCTTTAAGCATAGGAAATCACTTTACCATTCTGCATAAGCACACACCCCAACCCAACTCTAGAGGCATCACAATACACCATTAAACTATCCGTAACTTCCTGTAAGGTCAACACCAGAGTCAAAATAAGTCTATTTTTTTACTCTTGGATTTCTCACAAGCTTCCGACTAAATGAACTTAGCCTTCTTTTGAGTCAAAGCCGTCAACGGAGAAGGGATGGGAGAAAACCCTTCAACAAACCTTCGATAATAACCGGCCAAATCCAAGAAGCTTCTAATATCCGATGGAGTTAGAGGTCTTGGCCAACTCTTGACCGCATCAATATTCTTAGGATCTACCTCAATACCCTTATTAGACACAGTATGACCAAAGAAAGCTACGGACATTAACAAAAATTCGCACTTGCTAAACTTTGCAAAAAGTTGTTGGTCCTTACAAATATGCAATACAACCCTCAAATGGTCAACATGCTCACTCTCACTCCTTTAATAGATCAAAATATCATCAATGAACCCTATCACAATCAAGTCAAGGTATTGTCTAAACACCCTATTCATCAAGTCCATAAACGCCGCCGGAGCATTAGTCAACTCAAACGATATTACTTAAAACACATAATGACCATACCGGGTTCTAAAAGTCGTCTTTGGAATATCTTCACCTCTCACCGTTAATTGGTGACAACCCGATCGAAGATCAACCTTAAACAAATAACTAACCCCTTGCAGTTGGTCACTACAAAAATCCATTTCTCTGACCCTTACTAGGTGGCAAAAGCAACCTTTAGTCATCATCTTTGTTAGCCTTCATATAACGAACAACTAACCTCTAGATATAGAACTTCCCCCTTCCACTATAGGATAGGCTCATTGGAAGTTGAAACATGACCACACAAGTTCTAAAATCACATAGGAGCATAACTAGAGTTCAACTAATCCATACCAAGAATAACATCGAAATATAACATGTCAAGCTCTACCAAATCAACAAGAATAACTCTATGGGATAGAGAAAATGGGGAACTTTCTATAAACCCTCTGAGCCATATATGGCGTCACAAAAATCAAGGTAGCATCGGGATCTAATAAAATATAAATATCTATTAAGAAGACAAGCGACAAACCGGTAGCCATATCTGGAGGATACTCTTGTTCACCTCTAGCCTGGGGGGCGTAGATTATATCTTGCTTTAGAACACTAGCACCCGAACCACTTGGAGGAGCTTGCTTGCTCTCTCTTCCTCTAGCCGTAAGTATGAGGAAATCTCTCATTTTTTGACAACTTTCACCACAACCATAGAACCCTCTCTAGGCCGGCTGGACACCTATCCTCGTGCCTTTTTCCACACCTAGTACAAGTAGGAAATAGGGATCTACTACCCTTCCCTTCAGACTTAGGGTTAAACACTCTCTCTTTGTTAAACCTTGGGGAAACTTTAGAAGGACCTTGTCTAAAAAATCTTTGTTGAAATTTGGGACGACCATGTCCATCGTACTTTCCTTGAGAGAAATTATCATTATCAATTCTATACATTTTTGTTTCTCTAGACTTCTCTTCAAGTTTCTCTTCTTCAATCTGTTGGGCATAATTCATAAGACTAGAAAAATTCATGTCATGATCAATCATAGCCGTACGAAATTCTTTTACTACCAAGTCAGACACACCCGACACAAACTTACTTATTATCGACCTAGGGTCGGCTAATATAGATAAAGCATATCTCGACAATCGAGTGAACACCCAAGCATATTCCTTAATACTCATACTACCTTGCTGAAGGTTAATAAACTCAAGTACCCTAGCCTCTCTCATTTCCAAAGGGAAAAACCTATCAGGAAAACCATTTTTAAACCTTTCCCTCTCCATGGGACCCACTCCTATCGGCCTCGCTTCTTTTCATTGGTTGAACCAAAGTTGAGCAACACCTTTCAATTGATAGGTGACCAACTTCGCCTTCTCTACAGGAGTCATTCCCACAAAGTTCAACACCTTAAAGACCTTATCTATAAACTCTTGAGGATCTTGCTCCATCTTTGACCCATAAAATTTTGAAGTTTCTATCACGGCCTGAGTCAGCATTTGAAAACCAAACCTAAACTTCTCATTAGTCACTTGATCGGTCAAAGGATCAACTGGGACATGAGAAGCTTGAGGAAGAGCTTCTAGATCAACATTTTCTCCCTCAATTCCACTCGTGAAGGCTCCTTGAGTAGTCATGTCATCTAGACCACTGGGTAAGGATTAGGAGAGAGATCTTATAGAGCTAAACTTTATGGCACGACTTAAGAGTAATGAAAGATTTGAAGTTTCCTAATCATCTTGTAGATTCTAGTTCATAAATGTGGCATGCTTCACACTCATGAACAAAACTCTACTAGATGTGGATTACGAGACATCATCCTAGGACCATTCTAAGCCTTGTGCTCGGATTACCAAGTTTGTGATGACTCAGGGGTACTCCCTAGATGTAACACCACGTATATAAACTCCCGAATGACTTCACACAAGACTCTTAGTCCTTATAACATAAGTAAATAGAATGATGAGATAAAACACATTTCAAGTCTCAAAAAGTTTTTCATAAAAGAAAGCGGAAGTCTAGACACTTTGTCTCAACATAGCCATCTATTACAATCTTGAATGAAATAGGGTCTAGCCCATACAACATGTCCAAAAAGGGAAAGTACATGAAAGGAAACTAAACATATGAAAATCCTTCCTCGAAACCACGAGGTCTCACCAAGCTCGGGAAACAATAAAAATCCAAACTCTAGCCACAAGAATGATCACCTCGAGTGCCGGACCTTGGGAAAAATGTATGCAATGTAGGTGTTAGCATAAAGATGCACTAAGAATGATTGGCATGCATAAAAAGAATTAAACATGTAAAAAGGGACATTTTATTTGAAAGCATGTCATTTACCAAGTTAAACATGTATAAGAGGTTAGAAATCATAAGTCATAGACATAAATAATGTAGGTCATCAACATCTTTACAACCTTTGAACTCATATACAAAGATTCTTGAGTAACCATAGTTTATTGTTCATGTTCTTGTTCTTGTTGTGGGAATAAGCCTTAATCGACTTTAGACCACGTGAGCTATGACATAATCACCCAGTGTCACCCGCACCGAAAAAGGGTTATCCTACTTGCCTAAGTTAGAACCATGATTTGTTAGCTTATTTGGATCCACTAGCTAAATATGCTGCGGGGGCACATATTTTATGGGATACAAATATTGTTACTAGAAACCCGACCTTTCTGTCGGGGGAGCTTCCATCTCAAGAGATTGCTTCTAGAAACCCGGCCTTTCTGTCAACGGAGCTTCCATCTCATATTCAGTATCCACTCAGTGCTAAGCGTTAATCCCATAGAGTATTCATTACGTCTTGACTTAACTAATGTTTCATGGAAGGATGTCCTAGACAATCCATCCATATTCGCTCATTAGGATAGCTCTTTGATCATGCGCGAGAAAAACCTCTAACCGTCCATGTCTACATGTAGTATTAGATTCAATTAGGTGAGAAAGCCTTTCAATCTAGAATCTTTATTATGTGATAAAACCTTTCACATCATGTTCATTATGTGTTATGAGAATAGCCTTTCAATCAACACAACAACATTATCATAATCATTGACACTTCACTCTCAAAGTGTTCTTAAAGCATTTACCTAGATTTCATAAAGCATGCATAATTTCATAAAACTTGCCCTTTCAAGGTTCAAAGCTCACTTTCAATCAACACATCTAGAGCTCAAGCATTAGACATGAATTTCACTATAATTCATGTGATTCTATTACTTCATGCATAAATTCATAACATTCCTCTTTCATCAACAAAAACCCACATCATAAGATCCCAATTAAGAAATATGTAAATTTCATGGGTTCATGGGAAACATCATAAAATCATTGTAATTCATCAATTCATGCTTTATTTCATAAAAAGCTTCTTTCATAATCAAAACCCACATTACATCATCTTAATTTGAAAATATGGGAATTTCCTGGGTTCTTGGGGATATATCATAAAAACCATAGGAAATCATCAATTCATGTTCAATATAACCTCATTCAACCATTAGAATCAAGTTTGAAAGGAACTCATAACTTTTGAATCAAACCCTAACAATTAGAGATTTCTATCTTTTAGAAATTGGAGATTTTGAGAGGACTCCATGGATGAAAGCTATCCATGGATGAAGACTACCATACCTTAACAACAAAGCCCAAAGAAATTGATTCACAAAAGCTTGCTCTTGAATCTGCTTCTTCTTTTTCTTCAACTTTCTAGCAAGAGAAATATTTTGGAGAGGATGAACTTTGGGAATCATTTTGGGTTTTGGAATAAATGACTTAATTCAGTGAGTTTTGGGGTTAAAATGACTTATATAGGGGTCCTAGGCTTGGAAAAAAAGACATAGCATTGAGTTAAAATAATTCGGAAAAGACCCAAGAAGTCCCCTGACTGGAAACTACCGAAATAGCATAAGAGAGGCGTTCACGGGTCGTCGTCATCACCACGTCCCGTCAAACGGGTCGTAAAGAATTTCAGCTTGATAGTGCTTCTCTATTTTGGATATAAATTTTTACTCCGAGATGGGAATTGGGCAAACTCAATGGCGTTGGAAAGAGGACTTCGAGACCCTAATGTGATAGGTCATGTCCCACCAAATTCATTTTTACCTAAGAGATATGATTATTCGAAGTTGATCCTAAACTCTAAGTCTAGTGGAAAGCCCTTCACGCGAGGCTCCACGAGTTGTGGTGCCTCTCGTGGTCCTGGTCCAATAGCTAGGCAACTTTCCTCTTAACCCCTGAAAACTAAGTCATCTCCAAGACACCTCCCACAAGTCGTCAAATACTTCACGAGCCGTGAAGTGACTCGTGTGGAGGAGGCCAACTTGGGGAGCTACTGCCTCACCACCATGGATGGTCCCATGGGCCGTGGTGACCACCACAAGCCGTGAATTTCACTTGGGAAGGTGGGCAGCGCATAGGGAACATGGGTAGCCTTGATCCTTTCCCTTGGCTCTTGCCCCTCACCTTTAGCCCTAGTTTAGCCTACTAGTTTTTGGGGTGTTACAATAGGGCACAATAATCCCTATTTTATTTTCATGTCTTCACAGGGCCTGGTTGCATATAGGAAACAATTACCCTTATTTTATTTTTCATGTCTTCACATGGAACACTAACCACTGGTTGCATTTAGGGCACAATAACCCCTATCTTATTTTTCATGCCTTCATAGGACACAATAACCCATGGTTGAATTTAAGGAACAATAACCCTTTTTTTTATGTCTTGACAGGGCACAGTAACACTGGTTGCATATAGGGCACAATAACCCCTTTTTTTTGTTTCTACAATCGTACAATAGTATAGTAACCCAACCATGGGTTAGGGTCGAGTTCTAAGGGAGTGGGTTTGAGAATTAATAGAAAAATAGAATTAAGTTCTAATTAGTCATAGATAAAAATATTATCGAATATAAACATGTTAAATCTAAAAGGGTTACGCAAGCGTCAATTATCAATGGGGGTTTGTGACAAGTAAGCAAAAACAGCAAAAATGCAAAGAATACTAATCAAGGAGAGGTAATTGTTGGGATGAGATAGGAATATGGAATAGACTAGGCATTTGGGTACATGCTCTGGATAGTAAATTTGTTGAGTATTTGTGAGTAGACTAGACTATAGTGGGGGTAAATTCTCTTCCGAGGAACTTACCCCGAATCAAATGGGTTCGTCTCGGACACTCACTTGCCGCATGAAGAACAGCCTCTGCCTTAGCCCACTCACTCTCTCAAGCTGAGTGTGTGGGAGAAGGACTAGGGTTCACTCTCTCGAGCTAAACCTCATGTCGACCCACTCCCACCTGCCATCAATTTGGTAGTCTTAGTTCTACGACCTCTCTCTCGAGCAAACCAACAACACAAAGGTGAAATCGTATTTTCAACTACAATTTCATTAAGTTCCACCACAACTACTACACGAAATCACATTTACACAACAAATAAACTATCAACAAGCAAAACCCAAGTGAAAATCTAAGCCATAGTCACAAAATCACACCCTAAGAATTGGGGTTTTAGCTAGACATGTAAAAGAGATAGAAATTTATACCAATATGAGTTTGCATTCAAATGGATATGAAGATTTAAGATTCAAAACAAAGAAAGAGTGAAGAATCCATAAGACCCAAGTCCAAACTCTTAGAGTTGAAACACTTTGAATCTTCAAGTTCTTAGAAACCCTCTCCAAACATAGAACTCAAAATTCTATGTTAAAAGTTCTATATTAAAAATCTAATACTAAGCTACAACTCTCAACGAATATTTATAGTTTTCAAAAATCTGTGTAGCAGCAGATCATTCAGCGTCGTTTGTCGAGATCTCCGATCAACTCGGTGATCCGGCCTTTGATAGGTTTCGTCGTCGTCTTGCTCTATCCTTCAACTTCATCGTGGTTGGATCATTGGGCAACATAGTACAGCTTCGTGGAACTGCTCAGCAATACGTCAACTGCTCCTTTTCACCGCCGATTTGATCTTTTCCTTCAGGGCTCAGCACACTGGAGCAAACGGTGAGGATAAGACCATTTTGGCGATTCGCCGAATGGTTTTGGAAATTCTCAGATCTTCATTTATTCGTTCTTTCAGCTGCCTTTGTTCCTTTTTGCTAAATAGTGTTCATGCTTTCCCTCAAACTACAAATACTTGAAACTTAAGGGTTTTCATCAGATATTGAGACAAAATAAGCATTTGAGGACACTAATTCTATCGAAACAAAGCCCTAAATGAGTCCAATTTGTGGACTCATCAACACCCCCAACTTAAACTTTTGCTTTTCCTCAAGCAAACTCAAGTTCAGTCGTTCAAAAAGGGTGTCTCGAACAGTGTTACACAAGACTCAATCATTAATGCACATAGTAAGGCTCAATTTACTTATGCAAAAATCAAATGTGCACTCAAAGATTCAAGTTGTGACTCACCAATATCGAAGACTCTCATGCTCACAATACTTGCTTCAAATGCAAGTTCAAGCTCAACTATAGTGTTTAAATGCCCTCACACAAAGAATGATTCCTTATTCACATAATGGTTTAATCATTTAAAGTTCCGAAATCAATTGCAACGCTCACTCTTACAAGGAAGAACACAATGCAGGCTTGTACCCATAGGTTTGCCCATATTTTCCAATCAACATTTGTTTCAGCTCACTCAGGATCAAAAAGGTTTTTTCAAGGCTTGTAATGGGGCTGAGTGCAAAGGTATGGTCATTTGGGCTCAGTAACTTTCATCTTCATGAAATGTGGTGCTCACAACACTTCATTTCCTATTCCTTCATCACTTTCTTTAGTGCTGATAAGTCATTCTATTATTCACTTCCCATCAATTGTTTGGAAACCCCATTTCTTTTGTACTATATTTCACAACTTTCTTTTTTATTCTTTTTTTTCTTTTTCTTTCTCTGTTCTTTCTTCTTTTTTTATATGAAGGGGTTCCATTTTTCTCAAAACCATGGGTAAGAGGAGTCTTTCCTTGCACTGCTTGACTTGCCCCTATTTTTTCACCACACCCCCAACTTAGGCTTTTGGCCTCACTTGGCTATTCAACTATCCACAATTTCATGAGGATTATGGGTAATGGAGGTCATTACTTTCATCAAGTTTCTTCTAAAGAAACGTAAGGCTCAAGGGTTGTTCAAAAGAGGTTCACACATACTCACAAGGTCGGCCACAAAAGAGGTATTTATCAAATTGGCTCACACTCTTAGAAGTTTCCTAAGATCATATCAAGAGATAGCATCACTTAGTTGACCGGACCAACGGGGAAAATTCTAGGATCCATCATGCACAGTTCACAGGTTAGTCTCATCACACTAGGCATTGACATTATCTGTTAAACAAGACTCCACACTTTTGCTAGTATGCAATGATCATCACAGCAGACTCAATACGATTCTAGGCTAGTCAGAACGAGATGCAAAGAGTTCACATTTTGTCTATGCAACTTCATTTGGCCTCACCTTAGCCGCGCATTTATGTTTGTTCCATTGAGGGAACTATTAAAGTCATCAATATTGATCTTAAACGAGACTCAAATTTTGTAAAAGAATAGTCAAATTCAACACACGAGAGGTGGCAAAAAAAATTTGACGGGTCAAAATCATTTTTGGAATTAAAATAAAAGGAGCCACAAGCTTAAACATCCACAGAAAGCAGTATTTAACACAATTTAAGCACAAAGCCCAAATATAAACATCAAAAAGCACACAAAGGTGGGCCTCACCCTACCACATATGAAAGCAATTTGTCCTCAAATGCAATTAACCCAAAATCCAAAAGTCAAAATAAAGTAAGACAGAGAGGGAGGTAAAGAGGAATCTTGTATATACAGTCGCTCCATCTGTCTGGGCATCAGTGCCCGGTGTAGCAGTGTGGGCTTGAGCATAAGTTCCCGGAGTCACCTCAGAGAGAATAGCAGTGCCAGATCCACTAGGGGTTGCTGTGGACGTCTCAGTCGACGATGTATGGATCACCGGCTGCACAATCTTCCCTACAAGATCTGACAAATATCTAAATATGATCTGCTCTTGGCTCTCCATCATCTCCTCCTCATGTACTGCTATTATTTTCTCATCGGTCTATGCATACGACTCCTCATATGTTGTGCCACTCCTCTGTACATCTCTGGTGGTAGCCGGAGGAATCCCCGAGGTCTCAGGAGCATACTCATCATCTACACCCCGCATCAATGAGGTGAAGTCAGTAGACTTCAAAGAGTCTACGTCCTTCCTGAAATCAGCCACTTTGGCTTTGAAAGCCGAAACCTTGGATGTCTTCCCTTGTTTTCTCTCACAAGCAGTGACTATAGTAGCTAGATCATCTACAGAGTCCCTCAGGGGTCAGTGTAGCCAAGATCGCACTATCGATCATCCCTGGAATGGTTGTCTCCAACCGAGTCGCTCTCATATCCGCTAAATAGGCCAGCTATCCCATCTACAAGATCATGGGCTGAGTAATCCAGGCAGGCTGGAAGGAAGAAGACGCACCTGGGACCTATGAAGAAGAAGAAGGAGCGAATGTACTTGAAAGCTCAGAGGTCGGAGTGGGCGAAGGTACCTCTGCTGATAACGAGTCAACATCAACTTCCGGGGAAATATCTGTCGGAGCTGCTCTCCTCCTGTCAACCTCCTCTCGTGTGAACTTGGCCTCAATACGCCGGATGTTAGTGGAGGAAGAAGGGGTAACCTCAATATCCCTCGTAGTATCCCGAGGTACTCCAGCACGCTGGCACAACTCCGTGATCAAGACTGGAAATGGCAGAGAAGTCAGCTTCTGCTTGGCCCTCATGGCCATCTCTTATGAATTCAGCAGCCCCAGATCGATGCGCTTCCTGGACATGATAGAACCAAGGCAAGCTGCCTTAGGATGATGCAAAATGGACTTAATCTGGGAAGGCGTGATGGTGCTGCTGATGAAACCAAACCAGAACCTGGCAGCGATGTTCAAGTCCCACTTCCCAATAAGTGCCCCTGCGTCTATCCACCTCGGGGTGGTGTCAGAAATCAGAGGATCCAGCCAACCCTTCAGGTCATCTAGCGATTAAAAAATAGGCAACCCTTCATAGGGAAGTGCAGACTGCAGCAGTCTACACAACACAGTGTTAATATACTCGCTTTGGCACTCAACTTCCTTGCCTCTGACCATGACCGACTTTACAGGTCTAAAATCACTTGCCTTCTTCTTTTTCTTGGGCACCAACTCTTCATAAGTTGTGTAAAATTCCCAACCCAAGAGGGAATGTAAGGACCTCGGGGCCTTGTGAACTGCTCAAACTCGTGGTATCGGAGGATGTCAATCACATCGGGATGCTTTCCCTCCGGGCCATCCGTAGATAATAGCTTTTCCTCTACGATGGTTTGTACTCCATCACCTTTCAATTTGTTCAGCAGTCTGGGAGGAGGGACTTTAGGAACTACAGGGGCCACTAGATGTGGCTGCACTGACACGGAGTCTATTGCCGAAGGAGTGCCTGCTGAGGGGATATTAGTGGATGCGGACTGAGATCTGGCTCGGAGTTCATCCCTTTGGTTTATCACACAAAGGGCAATTAATTAAACTCGACCTCCACCTTTCTCCCCGAAATTCACAGAATCCAAAAATATAGATAACATGAGATTAAAGGTGATATGGGGTTATTAGGCGAACCGCTGAGTAGTTTGGCCAGCTCGACCCATCTCGCCAAACAGCCCAACGTGCTTATTTCCAACCTACCTTCTCGAATTCAACCCCGCAACCCCCGATAACAAAATCAAAGCGTTCACTAATGAAATTCAAGCAAGTCTCGTACTACCCATCACCTTGGGATACTCAGATTTTTCCCGGTTTTGCCAAGTTTAGCCATTTGACGATATGTGCTCTTAAGAATGTTTTCACCCGCTCTATCATTGAGCTAATTTCGTCATTTAGCATAAGCATGGGTTACTCAGACTATTAATCTTATCAAAATGCAAGCACAACTCAATGAAAATTCATTCATTTAAAAGCACAACAATTTCGGGCATTTAACGATCAAAACAATAAGGGCAAGATTTGCAAATTAAAATAAGCATTTACGCATTCTAATTTTATCAGAGAGGCCCAGCACATAACAATATGATACAGTTATTGCAAAAGAGTACAAAATTTTCAAATGTAAACTCGGGATTCGAAAACCAACCTTAAATGCCGATTAAAACGCGATTGAAAAGCTAGGCGGCAAAGAAATCCTAGTTCCGAACACCAATCAACCACTAAAATACTAATGGAATATAAAAATATTGAAAATACTACCTTGGTTTGAATTTGTGAAGTTTTAAAAGCGAGGGAAAGTGAAGAAGTTCAAATTTTGAGACCTTTGGCCATTATAAATCGTTCAGTTCATGTCCGTGTGGCGACGTTAGTCGCACTCGCCAATCCACTCGGCGATCCGCCGAGTGGTCACTTGGCGCACAATTTTTTATAGAACCTTCAGTCAAAGTGAGGTCCAAACGGTGATCTTCATTGAGCACGCTAACCTCTTCGGCGATTTGCCGACTAATTATTTTACTCGGAACTATGCATTTTCCAAACTCTTTCAGTATTTAAACCTGCATTACTAACACACCATTATTTATAAATGTAAACTTATGCATTTAAAACCTTGGGTTGCCTCCCAAGAAGTGTCTTAGTTAACGTCATGGCACGAAGCGAGTCCTTACTCACTCTCCATTGGTGGTGTTGGTCCTTGTATTACTAAGTAACCCCAATAGTTCATTTGAGTGAAGAGGAGGCAATGCATAACTCATGAGTATCCTGATCAGATGGATCGATCTAGAATGAGAGCCAATCATTTGATTTAGCACTTCAATATTCTCTTTCATCTCTACCAGCATTCGACCTTGTTTAGTGATCTTCTGGAGAATGATTTGGAATGTGTCCTCGACGCGATTGTTCTCAATGTCTCTAGATTGTTTCCACTCATGAGGGGATATGTACCTCCCTTGGCTCTTGCACTGGTTTTCCACCTCTGATATTTTGGTGGCTAACTCGTTCAGCTGAGTTACCAGTGCGGTTAACTTGAAGTCTCTCTCGACTTCTTGACTCATCTCAGTTGAGTTGCCACCATTTCCCTTAGCCATGCTCAGGGCATCTGCCTACATCAACAACTTCAAAGCAAAACAAAACTAAAAATAAAGTTAGTAAACTACGATTATCAAAAGCAAAATTCGTATAAACCAAAAAATTTCACGTAACCCCACTCCCCGGCAACGACGTCATTTTGTTCTTTGCATAATCAAGATACAACTTTCAATGTAAGTGTCTACGATCGTACAATAGTATAGTAACTCAAACAAGGGTTGGGGTCGAGTCCCAAGGGAGTGGGTTTGCAAATTAAAAGAAAAATAAAATTAAGTTCTAATTAGTCATAGCTAAAATATTATCGTATATTAACATGTTAAATCTAAGGGGTGACGCAAGCGTCAATTATCAACGGGGGTTTGTGACAAGTAAGAAAAAATAGCAAAAATGCAAGGAATACTAATCAAGGAGAGGTAATTATTGGGATGTGATAGGAATATGGATTAGACTAGAAATTTGGGTACATGCTTTTGATAGTAAATCTATTGAGTATTTGTGACTAGGCTAGACTATAGTGGGGTAAATTCTCTCTCGAGCAACTTCCCTCTAATCAAATGGATTCCTCCCGGACACCCACTTGCCGCATGAAGAACAGCCTCCGCCTTAGGACACTCACTCTCTCGAGCTGAGTGTGTGGGAGAAGTACTAGGGTTCACTCTCTCGAGATGAACCTCATGTCGACCCATTCCCACCAGCGATCAATTTAGTAGTCTTACATTTATGAGCTCTCTCTTGAGCAAGCCGAAACCACAAAGGTGAAATCCTATTTGCAACTACAATTTCATTAAGTTCCACCACAACTTCTAAATGAAATCATATTTACACAACAAATAAACTATCAACAAGCAAGACCCAACAGATAATCTAACCCATATTCACAAAATCACACCCCAAGAATTGGGGTTTTAGCTAGACATGTAAAAGAGATATAAATTTATACCAATATGAGTTTGCATTCAAATGGGTATGAAGATTTAAGCCTCAAAACAAGCAAAGAGTGAAGAATCCACAAGACCTAATTCCATAATCTTGGAGTTGAAACCCTTTGAATCTTCAAGTTTTTCAAAACCCTCTCCAAACTTAGAACTCAAAATTCTATGTTAAAAGTTCTATATTAAAAATCTGATACTGAGCTACAACTCTCAATGAATATTTATAGTTTTCAAAAATTTGTGTTGCAGCGGATCATTTGGTGTTGTTAGTTGAGATCGCTGATCAACTCAGTGATCCGCCTTCTGATAGGTTTCATCGCCGTCTTGCTCTATCCTTCAGCATCGTCGTGTTTGAATCATTAGGCAACATAGTACAGCTTCGTGGAACTGCTTGGCGATATACCGACTGCTCTTTTTCACCACCAATTTGATCCTTTCCTTTACGTCTCAGCACACTGGAGCAAAAGGCGAGGATTAGACCCTTTTGGCGATTCGCCGAATGGGTTTGGCGATGCTCAGATCTTCATTTCCTCGTTCTTTCAGCTACCTTTGTTCCTTTTTGCTAAATAGTGTCCATGCTTTCCCTCAAACTCCAAATACCTGAAACTTAAGGGTTTTCATCAGTTATTGAGACAAAGTATGCATTTCAGGACACTAATTCTATCGAAACAAAGCCCTAAATGAGTCCAATTTGTGGATTCATCAATAGTCCTCCACCGAATATGTAGTCTTTAACAGCCAAAAAGTGAGCAGACTAAGTAACTCTGTCTACTATTACCTAAATGAAATCATGTTGTCTACGAGTACAAGGTAAACCTGTAATGAAGTCCATGTTGATCACTTCCCACTTCCATGTAGGAATATTGATCTCTTAAGTCATACCTCCTAGTTTCTGATGTTCTACCTTCACTTGTTGACAATTGGGGTACCTAGCCACAAAATCTTTTATATCCCTTTTCATGCCATTCCTCCAAAAGACTTCCCAAAGATCAGGGTACATCTTAGTGGCACATGGATGAATAGAAATCCTGGAGTTATGGGCTTCTGTAAGGATCTATTGTTTCAACTCACCCACCTTAGGAACACATGAACAACCTTGGTAGTGAAGAACACCATCTCCCCCTTAGGAGAAACCCTTTACTTTCTGCTGATGGACCACATCATTCAATTGAAGCAATATAGGATCACTGTCTTGTTTTTCCTTAACCTCCACTAACAACAAAGATTCTGACCAATTCTGAACTGTCACACCATCATCTGATATGTTCATAAGGCAAACTCCTAAGCGAGCAAGCCGATGAACATATTTTGCTAATTCCATCCTTTCTTCCTCAACATGTGCTACACTACCCCTAGATAGTCTGCTAAAGGCGTCAGCTTCTACATTATCCTTTCCATGATGGTAAAGCACATTCATGTCATAGTCCTTGAGGAATTCAAGTCATCTCCTCTGACGAAGATTCAACTTTTTATGGGTGAACACATACTGAAGGCTTTTATGATTTGTGAACACATCTACGTGAGCACCACACAGGTAATGTTCCAAATCTTTAGGGAAAATACTACGGCTACAAGCTCAAGGTCATGAGTCATCTAGTTCTTCTCATGCACATTAAGCATTCTAGAAGCATAAGTTATAACCTTACCTCACTGCATCAACACACAACCCAAATCGACTATAGATGCATCACAATAGATCACATAACTGTCTGAACCCTTTAGTAGGTCAAAACAGGAGTTGTAGTCAACCTATATTTTAGTTATGCAATGCTTTTCTCACATACGTTTAACCACTGAAACTTAACCTTTTTCTAAGTCAACTTAGTCAATGGTGAAGCTATGGATGAAAATCCTTCCACAAACCTTCTGTAATAACAAGCCAAACCCAAGAAAATTTTGATATTTGTAGGAGAGGTGGGTCTAGGCCATTGTTCCACTGCCTATATTTTCTGAGAATCCACTCGGATCCCTTCGCTAGACATTATATGCCCAAGAAAAGCAACTGATTGTAACCAAAACTCACATTTGCTAAACTTGGCGAATAACTGGTGATCTTTGAGAGTTTGCAGGACAACCCTCAAATGAGTCGCATGTTCTTCCCCATTCCTAGGGTAAATAAGCATATCATCAATAAAGACGATAATGAACATGTCCAAATACTACTTGAACACTCTGTTCATCAAATCCATGAGAGCTGCAAGAGCATTGGTTAGTCCAAATGACATAACTACAAATTCATAATGACCATACCAAGTTCTAAAGGTAGTTTTTTGGATGTCACTATCTCTGACTCTGAGCTGATGATAACCAGATCTGAGGTCTATCTTTGAAAAATTAGTAGGACCCTGAAGTAGGTCAAACAAGTCAGCAATCCTGGGATATGGTACATATTCTTGATTATGACTTTGTTCAACTGTCAATAGTCAATGCACATCCTGAGAGAACCATCTTTCTTTTTCACGAACAACACTGGTGCACCCCATGGGGAAATACTAGGTCTGATGAAGCCCTTATCTAGAAGGTCTTTCAATTGCTCTTTCAATTCTTTAAGCTTAGTTGGAGCCATTATGTATGGAGGAATATAAATCGGCTGGGAATCTGGAAGGAGATCAATTCCGAAGTCGATTTCCCTTTTGGGAGGAACTCCGGGAAAATCTTCTGGAAACACTTCTGGGAACTCATTTACTATAGGAACTGATTCAAAAGTTAGGGTTTCGGAGCTGGAATCCTTAACCCAAGCTAGATGATAGATATACCCCTTGGTCATCTTTCTGGCCTTAAGGTATGAAATGAATCGACCCATAGGCACTGAGCTACTACCCTTCAACTCTAAGATTGGCTCATCTGGAAACTGGAAACTTGAAACGAACGATCTTAATTCTACAATCGACTGAGGCATAACAGGAATGTAACCAATACATGCCTAGAATGATATCAAAGTCTACCATATATAACTCTACAAGATTTGCTGAGGTGACTTTGTGCGAGACTATGACAGGGCAATTTATGTATACCCGTCTAACTATAACTAGGTCACCAACTAGAGTAGAGACTTAGAATGGGTTCTAAGAGAATTTCTGGACTGACACCAAAGTTCACTACTATATATGGAGTTACAGAGGAAAGAGTAGCCCCTGGATCTATCAAAGCATAAACATCTAAGTGAAAGACTCGTAACATACCAGTGACCACATCAGGAGAATCATTATGATCCTAGCAAGCCTGGAGAGCATACAACTTATTCTGACGATGACCGCCACCTGTACCAAATAAAGCACCATGTTGAGTTAGGCGACCTTCTTGTGCTGCTGGAGCTGTAGACTGAGCCCTACTAGTATTACCTCATTTTCTCTATTTAGAATAAGGGCAATCCCTCAACTTATGGTGTAACACCCTGAAAACTAGTAGACTTAACTAGAGATTGTCGTAAGTGTTAGAGTCGTAAAATTTGCTTCTCGTACTTTGAATGAAGGGTTTAGGGGTTAATCGTCAAGGTTCATGTAAAACCCCGTAGTTTAATCGACCATCTAGGGTTAAGTTTGAGGGCTACAAATCAAGATTAGAGGGCATGAGCCAAGGCAAAGAATGAAGGGACAAGGCAAGAGCCAAGGCAAAGAATGAAGGGACAAGGCAAGAGCCAAGGCACTGCCTAAGACTACGACAGCCTTCACGGTTCTTTGTGGCCTCCATGGATCGTGGGGCCACTCATGGTATTGAGGCAGTGAACCCCTCAATGCTACACCGAAAAGGCTTCCCTTCACGTTCCACTTCACGGCTTGTGGTGAAGACCACAGACCGTGGGAAGGCTCGTGGGGTTGCCTTCACCGCTTGGGGGATTTCCAAGTTAAGGGAGGCTACTGGTCAAGGTACCACGGGCACCACCACGAGCCGTGGTGTCCTTGACGGGCCATAGACATGGGTGTGGTCCCTGGCATCCCACTTTAAAGTGGGGGTTATTATAGGTAATTCCAATTTAGGTAGTTATTAAATAAGGTCGTTTTGCCTTAGTTTTATACACCTATATAAGACCTTTTAAGTAGATCTGTCAATATGGGTTGGCCCACCCCATTCGGGCTAATCCATATAGGCTTTGAAATTTTACGGGCCAAGCTAGCTCATTTTTTGTGTGAGCAAGAAAATGGTCGACCCTGCCCATAAGTACGTGGGTTATGGGCTTTGTCGGGCCAGCCCTCTTTTTTTAAAAGTAAATTTTTTAAATTTTTTAAATTAAATTATAATTTTAAAATATTATCATAAATATCGACAAGACAATATTACATGGTGTTAGTGTTACTACTTGTTAATCAAATCAACAAATAAAATTATCTTTATAATATTTGTTAAGTTTGATTTCAAGTAAAAACATAAATAGCTAAATAGAAATATTAACCTAATTGTTTTCCAATGATCATAATAAAACACAAAAAGTATGACAACATTCCCTAGGTTACGCTATGTAGTGATTCCCTAGAAATTTTAGGAAATTTTTATTTTATATAGTACATATTTTTTAAATATAATTTATATTTAAATTGTAATATTTCAAACTTTTAATATATTTTGAGTTTATACTCTTGTAAGTTTTAATACTCCATTTCATTTTTATTTTTTAATTAATTTTTATTTAGCCCATGGACCGGCCCTATCCATATTTCTCAAGTCCCACAAATCGGCAGGCTTATTCAAGCCGGGCTAAAAAGACATTTTCTTAAATGGGCTCCAAAAATTGTAGCCCATCCCTATCAAATCACGGGTTAGGCCAGGTCGGCCCTACCGGCCTATCCCATATTGACGGCTATACTTTTAAGTCATTAACCAACCTATTGACTTCATTATTTCCCAAAACCCAAATCAAAACCCAAAAGAGTTCATCTTCTCCAAAATTTCTCTGTCTAGAACTCAAGGAAGAAGAAGAGTAAAATTGGAGCAAGGTCTTGAAGAAACAAGGCTTGTTCACTCAAATTCTTTAAAGAATAATAACCAAGGTATGGTATCTCTTCATCTATGAGTAGCCTTCACCCATAGAGACCCTCAAAAGTTCAATTTCAAAACTAGTGATTTCCCCAAAGTTATGGTTTGACTTCAATCTTATGGGTTCTTTCCAAAAACGATTTTAATGGTTGATTTATGATGGATTATGATTGAATTCATGATTTATTGTTGATTTATGATGATTTCCCTCAAGAACCCATGAAATCCTTAATTTCCCAAATTTGGATCTTATGATGTGAATTGTTGATTATAGAATGATGATATGAGATTATGTTTGTTATAGTTGGGTTAATTGAATTATATTATCATCCATGCCTAATGTATTAATTCTAGATGTGTTGATGAATCACTATCCATGGTCCTTGAAGGGCAATTTATGAGAATTATGCATGATTATGAAGTTTATGTACATGCTTTATGAATACCTTGAGAGTAAAGTGATTATGACTATGATGTATTTGTGGTGTTGTTGAAAGGCTATTCTCACATACACACACACTCATGAATTAAGTATGAATGAAGTTTACATGATTATGATAATGATGATGGGCTGATTGAAAGGCTATTCACAATTGTACACTTATGAATGATAATGACATGTTATGAAAGGTTTTCTCACAATATGGGGGTCCTTAGGTTGAAAGGCTATTCTCACATATTGAATCTATGAGCTATCCTATGAATGATGTTTGATTGAGTGTTGGTATATTCTTCCATAATAATGAACGCAAGTAATGTAATGTTAAGTACTCCATGGGGAGTAATGCTAAGCATCGAGTGGATATTGATTGAGCTAGAAACTCATATGTGAGTTGAGGCAGGGTTTCTAGTAGAAATCTCATGAGATGGATGCCCATACATGATTTGAGGTGGGGTATCTTGTAGCAATCTCCTTATCCCATAACTATGTGCCCTCATAGGTCTTTAGCTAGTGGATGCATGATGAGTCTGAGATTTGGACTCATTTAGGGCTTTGTTTATATAGATTTAGTGTCCTCAAATGTTTATTTTGTGCAATATGTTATTCCTTGATTTTCATAAATATGGATTGAGGAACAAAGCAAAGACGCTAACAGGCAAAACGGAACAAAACAGGCTTAAGAAATGAAGATGGGAAAGCCTGAGGATCACCAAGACCACTCGGCATGTCGCTAAGTGGCTCATTAGACCACGTAAAGTTCCAGTGTGCCAAGCCCTGAAGGAAAGAACCAAGTTGCCGATGAAAAGCAGCAGTCGGCAAACCGTTAAGTGATTCCGCGAAGCGAAGACAGATCGCCCAAAGTTACAGACCTTGAGGATGTTGAGTATCAAGGCAAAAGGGTGAGAAAAAAGGACAAAGGGCGGCTCGCCGAGTGGTTCAGCGAGCCCAATTTACTTCTCGGAGTGACTCTTCACAGCACTTTTTCGGTGACTATAACTACATTTTTGAACATTTAGTTTAATATCAAATCTTTGAATCTTGAGTAATTTTTGAAAGAACCTTTGAACATTGAGAGTATTTTTCTCTAATTTTCCTTCGCTTTAAGGTATTGAAGAAATTCACTTTTGAGAAATCAGAAGTGGGTCTTTGAGATTCATCAAATTGGACCATTGTAATAATGAAATCACTCTTACCCAGTTGATGGAATTCAATTTGGTAACTATTTTTATCTTTTTATAATGTCTTGCTAAAACCCCAATTCTTGGGGTGTGATTATGTGATTATGGGCTAATGTAGCTTATGGGTATTGCTAATTGTTAGTTTAAATAACTAAATGCTATTTAAAAGTGAGTTCAATCATTAATTGTGGTTTAATTTTAGAATTGTAGTTGCAAATGCAGTTCTACCTTTGTGTTCTTGGCTTGCTCGAGAAAGAGGTTTTAGAACTAAGGTTTTTGATTGATTGTTTGTGGGTATTGGGTTGACTTGGGTTCAACTCGAGAGAGTGAATCCTAAACCCTTTTCCACACATTCAGCTCGAGATAGTAAATGGACTAAGGTGTGGGCTACTCTTATTTTGCATGCTTGTTGATGTTCGAGAGAAATCAACCTGATTCGGGGTAAATTGTTCAAGAGAAAGTTTACCTCCATTATAGTCTAGCTTACTCACTAATATATACTTACTTTCTAATTGTTGCAACTACCTATATGTCTATATTATCCTATAATCGATCACATCCCAAGAATCCGTCTCATTATTGTTAACTCGTACTGTTGTGACTGTTGTTTCTAGTTGATAATCAAAATCCTTGATTTGAATGATGTTTTTATTCGATAATTTTTATTCTTATGACTGATTTGACCGCATTTATACTTCCCAATTGAATCTGAAACACGTACCATTCCCTGTGGGATTCGACCCCAACTCATTTAGTTGGTATTATACTGATTAACAACTTTTGACGCTTAGAAATGGATGAAGTGTCTTTGAAACGTTAATCAATCTACCTAATCCAACTTAATGGTTCTACTTTATGCAAGTAGGACACCCTTTTCGATGTGGGTAACACCGGATTCCATGATATACTTACATGGTCTATGTCACTTAAGGCTTACCCCACAATGAATGATTATGAACTATGGCCTCTCAATAATGCACTACTTAGTGTGGGTAGGGGTATGGGACTTCATCCCTGCATTGCACAAGTAGGCTTTGAGAGTAGTTATGGTGTGTTCCTTTTATGTTATGATGAATCATGAAATGAAGTATGCTTAATGTGGATTGTTGCTATGAGTTGCTTTCCTTGATATGACCTATTAAATGTGAAGGTTTCCTTGTCAATGAGTATGAACAAAGGATGAGATTAAAAGAATGCTAAGTATGATTAGGGTGGCCTAATATTGGTACTTAGTATAGATGGGATTATGGGATCTTATCTATGCATTGCACAAGTATAACTTAGGGTTACTTATGAGATTGTTCTGTTATGCTATGATGGTCTATATGTTGAAAATGCTTATGACTTATGTTTTTATGCTAATGCGCATGATGATTCTCAAACTTGATAAAGTGTGTGGTTTCAACTAAAATGTCCTTTTTTGGCATGTTTCAAGGATTTTATGCATGGCTATCATACTTGGTGCATTTTTGTACTAACCCATATTTTCCTACATTTTATACAAGTGTAGGGTCCGGT
The DNA here is from genome assembly GCA_029582605.1 of Solanum gracilifrons. Taxonomy (NCBI): domain Eukaryota; kingdom Viridiplantae; phylum Streptophyta; class Magnoliopsida; order Solanales; family Solanaceae; genus Solanum; species Solanum gracilifrons. The sequence goes on along the minus strand of JAJOOH010008580.1, from coordinate 3,714 downwards.
TCTCAAAGTGGTTCCCATTTTGGCTAGAGCTCTGAATTGGTCATCCTCCTTGCTAGTTGGTGAGTCCTCATGATTTCGAGGATGGATATCTCTATTAAGTAGTTTCATTCTAGTATTTAATTTATGAACTATGAAGTAAGGGTTGTGTCCTTATTTGAATCAAAGATTGTATTAGATGGCTAATTGAGACAATTTTAGACTTCCGCTTACTTTTATAAAAGACTTCGATTGTATGGATAAAGTTTTTAAATTCTGCATCATCTCTTTTATCCTATGTTATATATGCTAAGGAGCTTTTATGAAACCTTTCGGGGTTGAGTATGCCTTGTCACATATAGGGGGTACTCCTGGGTCGTGACATATGGCCAGATTGACCACATCCAAAACATCATTTTTTCTCTGCTAGACACTTGCCTAGATGGTTCTTACCACATTTTGGACAAGTTGGGTAGGTCCTATTTCCTGAAACACTCCCTTGAGACTTAGAGCCTGGTGCCCTACTTTTCTGATCCTTTTAAAACCTGGACGGTGGAGCACTAGCTGATAAAGCTGCTGGAGCGGTAGATTTCTGCTGGAACTGAGAGCAATTTCCACCACCCGACTTCTGCGCTGAGTACTCATAGTTACATGTCCTAGCCTTCTTATTGTCCTTAGCATGTTCCCTAAGCTTTTCGCCCTCAACCTGCAAGCATTAGTCAAAACCCTAGAGATATTCATATCTTCCAACAATATAGCATTTCGGCACTCTGTTTTCACTAAGTCGGATACTCCAACTTGAAACTTATTCATATGTGCCCTCGAATCAGCAACCATATATGGAGCATATTTGGAGAGTTGGGTGAATTGCGTCTGTACTCTTGGACTGACATGCTACCTTGCCTCAAATTCATGAACTCTTGAGATTTTGCCTCCCTCAACTCTCTTGGGAAGAAACTATCCAGAAAAGCTCCATTAAAACACTCCCAAGTGATAGGAACTGCATATGTACCCCTGTTTTCCTTCCATTGAGTAAACCAGATGTGAGATACATCAGTAAGATAGTAGGACGCCAACTCTACCCGGTCATTTCCAGTCACTTACATCACTTCAAAGATTTTCTTGAAATCATCAGTGAAGTTCTAGGGGTTTTCTCCAAACTGCGACCCTAGAAATTTTGGTGGATTCATACGGATGAAGTCTCAGACCCTGGTTGTTGCTGACCCAACATTAGCATTAGTAGGAACTGGGGCCTGCTGATTGTTCTGGTTGGTCACACTCTGAGCCAAAAGTTAGATAGCGTTCCAAAACTCTGCATTTGAAAACTCATGGTCTGGAATTGGAGGAGCTGATTTAGCATTGCCGGCATTCGCATTCCTTGCGTAAGCTCTATGAGCAGGCATGATCTTAAACACAAAACGACGAGCTAGAAGGTAGATCATACCCACGCACGATAAGAATAACAAGAAAGTGAAGTTTTCCTAAAACACTTCATAGCCTCCCTCTCATTAGATGTGGTGCACTTCACACCCATGAAAAGGGCTCTACTCAATGAGGCTTTTAGGACATCCTAGGAAACTTAAACCTAATGCTCTGATACCAAGTTTGTTACCCTCAAGGCTACCCCCTGGACGTAAACACGGGACCTAGGATCACGAGTGACCCCAAGCTAACCCTGAGCTGGCATATCATAAGCATACTGAACAAATACTGTACGGAAGCTAAATGTAACGACCCGGGAGTACCCCCTAGAAGTTACACGGCGTACTCGACCCCAAAGGGGTCTAGTACAAGCCCTTAGCATACATCATTGCATACGTCATAGAATAAAAGCGGAAAATTTAAAAAAAAATCTTCAACAATTGAAGTAACTTTTATAAAATAGAAAGGAGTCTAAACATTGTCTCATTGGTCATCTAATACAATCGAATACTCAGACATATAGGGATACAACCCTTACATTAGCTGTAAAATGAAACTAATTAAAGAAACTACTAAGATATCTACTAAGTAAGATGTTAGTCCCCGAACTTGAGGACTCATCGACTAGCTTGGAGGATCACATATTCCAAGCTTAAACCATAGATCTTATCTCCATGAACCAACCCCCTACATTGTAGAAAACATAAAATTATAGGTTAGCACAAAGATGTACTAAATATGGTAGCCATGCATAAAACATTTAAAACATGCATAAAGGGGACATTTTATTTGAAGCCATGCTACGCACTTTTGAACACCATTCTTGAATGAGTTGGAAAGCATAAGTCATAAACAACTCACACATAGTTCATCAAGCACAAGGATAACAACATCTCCACAGCCATAGTCTCCAATCATAGTCATAATGCACATATCATCTATTATAAAACATAGTGTTCATGCATAGTCAAATATCAAGATCATAACATCATAGTAGAACAACAACATAAGTAACCCTAAGCTCTACTTGTGCAATGCATAGATAGGGTCCATAGTCCTATCTACACTAAGTATCACTTCTAGGCCACCATGATCATACTTAGAATATATTAGTCTCATGCATAGTTGATACACATAATCGAGAGTCATTCATAATCACTTAACCCATGCCAAAGAATGTATATCATAACATACACTCAAATAGGACATGCAACAACTCATAAATCATTATCATGGAATGGAACCATACCATGACTACTCTTGAAGACTACTCATCATATATGAGTGACATCCCATACTACCCCTCACTCAAAGTAGGCCCTCTTAAGAAGTCATTAGTGATAGTCCATGTATCATATTCATAGTTCATACATCATAGTCATAATTCATGTACTTCATATCATAAATAAACCATCCCCATAACCCCTTTACAAGTTCACTTGTGCAATGTACATATGAAGTCCCATACCCCCACATATACTAAGCAAACCCATCAAGAACTCATAAGTGTAGTCACATACATATTCATAATTCATGGTTCATGTTCATAGTCTTGTTCTTGTCATGTCTTGGATCTTGTCATGACTTTATACTTGTACATGTCATGTAGGGAAATAGGACAGTAACCGACATAGACCATGTGAGCTATATGGAATTTGGTGTCTTGCCCCCACACCAAAAAGAGGTGTTTCACTTGCCTAAGATGAAATGAACATATTTAGCTTATAGGTGGATCCACTAGCTAAGAACCAATGTGGGAACATAGTTAAGTGATAAGGATATTGCTTCTAGAAGAACCCAGACTCTGATGCCAACGGGTTTCCATCTCATGAGATATATGTTGGGAAGGCCGGACTTTGACGCCCAAGCTCCCCTCTCATTTTCATATCCACTCGGCGCTAAGCCTAATTCCCTTTAGAAAGTCTTGTTAAGTTTTTACTTATTTATACATGTTCATGGAAGAGTCCCTAGCACTTCATACCATCATGGTGTCATGGAAGCTCATGGATTCATTAGGTGAAAATGTCATTTCAACCTTAGAATCATTAATATGTGAGTAAACCTCTCACATCATGTTCATGGTACTAATGAGAATAACCTTTCCTTAGCACAACAATACTATCTTAGTATTTCTATCTCATGCTTATTCATAGCATGTCATTCATAGTCATAATACCATGGTCATGTACATTTCATGCATAATAGTATGTAAAGGTTCATATGAGAATTAGCCTTTCAATTGACACCATAGATACATCATAATCATGTTTATGCATGGAGTGTGTGTGTGCATAATTGCCCTCACAATGGCACAAC